>APFE030189979.1:144813-181819 GCA_000404065.3 Pinus taeda
TGTAGGCCGGCGCCTATGTACTAGTACTTAAGCTAGTACAAAAGCAAAGGGGAATCTTTGGAGCATTGTAGCAGGTAGAAGCCTACGTACTAGTAAATGGATCGGCTAGTACAAGAGCAAAGGGGGTTGTAGCTCCCATACTAGTATAAGACTGCACCAGTACTAATATTGTAAAAGGATTTTCTTATTAAGAAGAAGATTGAGATGACTTGCAGCAGGTGGTTTTCTCCCGCATTGGGTTTCCACCTTATATCATGGTGTTCATGTGTGTGCCTTATATGTGATGATCTATTCTATGTTACTGCATCTGTTAACTGATAATATGGTCGATAATGTTCTAATGCACTCATTGAAGATCAATTAACTTAATCATAAGAAGTTGTGGAAGTAGCATATATGAATCAGAGTTTGGAAATGAAAAATTTTGATTAATGTGATAATACTGATTCACCCCCCCTCTCAGTATTATTTCCAACAAGAAGTAGGGCCAAAATAAACCAACCAAGAACAAATACACCCAACACAATGGAGATCCAAGATGCCAATTACATACCCTCTAAGGATGACTATAAATACTATGGAGGCAACACTGCCATAAAGAGACCTGAATAGAGACTGGACAACACCACGATAAAGAGACCTAAACAAAGACTAGCCAAGCTAAAACCTCAAGACAACACACCAACAAAGGGACTACCTTCCCACTAACCCAAGGAATGACAAAACATATGATGGCAAAAGGGTACTCCAGACATGTGTAACACAAGAAATTTTTCCTCCAACGGTGAAAACCCAAGGTAAAGCAAGAAAATGACTATCAAAATTCCCCAACCAATGCTGGCCATAAGAGAAAATAGGCCATCTATACCGCAATGACAATAAAATATTATCTAAACCACGAATGACATAGAAAATAAAGGCGAAGAATACATTTGGAAGCCACCACCAACAATAAAAGAATTCTTGTATCAAATGAAAAGACGAAGATATCACCAGACAACGAAACCACAAAGAATCTAATCCACCACAAGTGAGGAGCAAAGCCTTATGGAATATCACCCCAGTAGAACAAACAACGTCAGGTAACAAATCCAAAGGCGAAGGTGAACTTAGCCTTGACCCCTGACGACCTTCATCCAACATTCTCCTAGCTTAAGCCAAACATTATACCTAAGATGGGACACACCAAAAACACAATGACATTAACTACCTGAAGCCATTGCATGAAATCCATTAACCAGGTTGTACACTCACACAAATCTTGACGTTATATATATATATATATATATATATATATAATATATATATATTTATATATATATATATATATTATATATATATACCTTTTAAACGTGTAGTCTAACTAATAAACAAATGACACTTTCTCAAGGATTTTTCCTAGTCATTTTTTCCTAAAGATTGGAGGAGATTTTTAATAATCATAAGTTTCAGTGTTTAATCTACAAAGTTTGAGTGCATAAGGTTTTTTTAAGGCATTGAATTCATTTATGCATTCAAAAGTGAATTTTAAACAACAAGAAATCACAATCTAGCTAGAAATTGTAATACCAGATTCTAGCCAAAAAATTCGTTTGATTCATTAGTGAGAGTACTCCATTTTTAAGTGATAAACATAAACTCCATCTTGATTAGTGAAGAATTACACATCTATCTCATACTAGGATGGAAATTTTTAATATTAACCAATATAGACCCATTTTAACCACAAATCTAGTGCACCTTGAGCAATTCAATCAGTCTCATAGCCCTTGATAGATATGGTTAAGATATATATATATATATATATATATATATATAATATATATATATATATATATATATATATATTCATTGCTTAAATAAGATTTTTTTAATATATAAATGGATTTAATGCTTGGAAATTTCCTTAAGCATTTGGTTTATGTAGGATACATAGGTTAAACATGCAATTACAATAAATATTTACTAGTTTTCAGAGAAAATTAGCCAAAAAATATAAATAAAAAATAGCCAAAATATAGAATAGAAAAACTACTTGAAAATTTTAATCATAAGAATTTATTTTTCAATTGTTTTATATAATATACACATAGTTTTTCTAATCATATATACATAATTTACATTGAAATATTTTAATTAATGTGAATATTGAATATTTTATTTATGAACCTTATTGTCGCATTAATTTTTGCTTGGTTATTAATTTTTTTTAAATACAACAAATATTACTTATTCTTATGAGTTGAATTTATTATTATTATTATTATTATTATTTCAATGCCACATACTTTTATTATGAAGTAATTGGATTTTTACTTTTAATTACTTTTCTATAAATTAACATTAAAATATTTTATTATAATTAATATTAAAATTTTTTGCCAAGGCTTCTTATTTCAACGTGGATGAGGATTTGTTGATTTTTATTTTTATTTTTTAAATTGAAGGTATAGATTGATTCTGAAGGGAACATGCTCACAACATATGCTTAGTCTTAATGTAGTGCGTTACCAAGTTTGTTAGGTTGCATTGGCTTTTAGTAAATTAAAAAAATTAGATTCGTCGCTCCCCCACCAACTTCCTAGGGATTTGAAATTATTCCAATTCTAATACTTTTATATTCTTATTAAATGAAGAAATTAATATATAAGAAAAAAATATTTAGCAAAATGTTTCATTTTACAATAAGATACGAAATTCCCTTTTCTTCTCAAATTAAATTAGATTTGTTTCACATGGCTCCCTGCCCACCAATTTCCTAGGGATTTGAGATTATTCCAATTCTAATAAGTTTATATTATAATTAAATGAGGAAATTAATATATAAGAAAATTTTATTTAGGAAAATAGTTCATTTTACAATAAGATGTATAATTCCTTTTTTTTTTCAAATTAAAATTGACCCATAACCTTTTTATACATGGTTATAAGAATGATCCCATTCAAATGTGAAAATATGATTTTTTAATTTTATTTTTCCTTTTACTTTAAGTTGGTATAAAATTATGTTATTTTATATGGATATCCAAATATTTAATTTATGGTTGAGATTGAAACTAAAACATTTTTATATCTCTTTAATTCTTGCTTCTAATATCAAGTAGCTTTATCTTAACTTTGGATCTACCATGTGCCCATAAAGATCAAATATTTTTTCACTCTAAAAGAAGTTTGCATTTCAAGAGATTTAATCCATCTAGGTGCTTTATTAATTATATTTAGAAAATACAATTATTAATTTGATGTTTTATTATTATTATTATTATTTATGTAATTTAATGAAGTCAACATGTTTTATTGTTAATTATAATTATAAATTTTTTCTTTTTATTTTTATTTTATTTTGACTAAGCCAAAATGTTTATGAGTCTTATACATATTTTTCTTAAATTTATTTTTAAAATGTTATCAAATAAAATTAAAATAGAATATTTAGATCTTGAAATGAGTTATGTTTTTTGAGCATGTTGTATTTATAAGTTGTGGTATTGGCCCATGGTAATGTAGCTTAGTCGATTATTACTATTATTATCCAATTTTAAGGTCACAACCAAACCATACACCAAATTGTTGTATGAGACCCCCTTGTTTGTGGGACAAGGGACTATTTGACTCCTAAGTCTGCGAAGGCATACATACTTTACCCCCTATAGTTTTGAACCTGGCGCCCTGTATGTAAGAGATGTTGTAAGGTTATGTTACATTGTTATGTGATGTTATATTATGTAAACAATTTGACTTAGTCAAATTACATAATAATAAAAATAAAAATAAGAATTATAAGAAGCATTTAAAGCATTTTGACTATGTCAAATTATTTAAAATGATGTGCGAACCTGATTAAAAAGATATTATGGAATATATATCGTAAGGTTATGTTATGTAAACATTTTGACTAAATCAAACGACATAACAATAATAATAATAAAATACATTATATATATATATAATATATATATATATATATATATAATATATATATATATATATATATATAATATATATACTATATATATATTATATATATATATATATATATATATATATATATATATATATATATATATATAATATAATAAACAAAATAAATAATTAATAATCATCAACTATTAATAATTAAACTAGCATAGTTTTAGAGTGAAAAGATATTTGATCCCTCTCTTGCCCTTGATAGATTGATTATATGGTAAGTCGATGTAAGTATTAAGTTTTTATGTGCTTATTATTAAATTTAAATATAGTTAAAGGAATCCTTAACTTACATTACACATATGCCTCATATCCTTTGTTTTTTAGTTTTAATTTAAAAAATGTTACAGTTTAATTAAAATAAAAATATTTAAAAAATATTGATATATAATATTTCTTACATTACACCTTATACATCTTCCCAATATTAAGTACCAGCCATAAACAACAAACCCAACTAGAAAAGTGAGAGTAATATTATTCATGTTTTAGAATGTTTTTAATTAAACCTAATCTAAAAAAGTAAAATTTGCTAGTTTTAACTATAACTTACTAAAACATGTGGGTGATCAAGAGTTGAGGGAGCGGGGGTGAGGAGGTTGAACCCTAGCCATCTCTTCCCCCGGTTTGTGCCTCTTTTTTCTTCATGGACAGGTCTCTAGAGGCTTTTGATTGTTGTTGTCGAGGCTCAATTGCAGAGTTATTACGCGTTAGCTCTGGTTTTTGCCTGTTTCGTGGGGAGAGTTTGAGGGAGTGGGAGAGGGGCAGTTACCATGGCTACCTCTTCCCCTTGTTCATGCCTTTCCTTCTTGACCAAGTCTCTGGAGCTTCCGTTCGCAGTCGTCGTTGTATTTTCGCAGGAGTATTGTGTGTTTGCATATATGGTTTGGTGTCGAGTTTTGTTTTCTGTGGTACAGATGGTGCGGCCTCATTGTCATCAGCACCATGGGCACTATCCTGGTGTTGTACTACTGATATATTTTTGAGGTTGTAGCAGGTTTAGGGTTTATACCCTGCTTCCTGTTGCAGGCATGTTCTGCAGCTATTTGTTTCGGGTTACTGGGCAGCCTGTGCCCTGATTATACTATGGATTTTGGTGGTTTTTCCTTGGCAGAGTGTATGTGCCTGACACAGGTTTTTTACTGGTATTTGTTTTCCCTCTTTGGGGTTTTAGGCTCCTGTTCTATACAGAATTTGTTGGGGTTTTCAACCCATTTATTGTATTGATTCGAAGCCTGTTTTTAGGGCTTTTGGCAGGTACTCATTTTGGAGTTTTGCACTATAAGTGGCTTGTGCCCACTATTCTACATATGCTATTAACATCTACAACATGTAATTTTCTGATATTATCAATGAAAATTATGATTTTTCCACGTGAAAAAAACTTACTAAAACATGTATATTCTTTTTTTTTAAGATAGTTTAAATTGTTTTTAAAAAAAATATTTTTAATTTAAAAAGGACACATTCCCTCCTATTGAAATACTCTCTCTTATATAAATTTCATATAAACTTTAATTAAATTATATAATAAATTTTTTATTTATAACTACATTGAAATAATTTTATAAATTAAACAATATTTATGTGTATCTATAATACACTTAATTAAAAAGAAAGTAAAATATATTTCTAAAAAAATAATGTAAACTTACAAAACATCTGAGGATGGCTAACTACCATCTAAGGATGGCTAACTACCACCTTTATATATTAGTATGACACCATATCACAAATATGTCGACTCATACCTGAATATCACAACCATAACCATTTGCATAGGTCAAACCAGGTTAAAAAAATACATATAACATCAATATCTTCAATGCAATCAACATAACTGTCATGCATATGACCAATCCAAGTTACAACATAAATATCTCAATGAAATAACCCTAATCATCAAGTTAATATAATATAACAATGATAAGCTATATATCATGCTCATCGACAACATATAACTTAATCATCAAGTTATTGAACATAAAACAAAAATATCAATGCATACAACCACATGTTACCATAATTCTTGACTATCCGACTCATGTGCATATGACTATGCTAATCAACTATCATCTATCATGTATGTAACCATAACATCAAAAGACATGTACATAAACCTAATGTATATAACCCTAATTCATATAAGAATCCTTAACCTACATACCTACATGCCCAACATATAAACTTGTATGATGACATGCTCTTGCCTCGAGGTCCAATGTTGCAACTTCACTTTGATGATATGCATCTACTTCTCTATCTCAACCAACACATTAGCATCATAATGTACCAATAGCACCATGATGACCTAAATTTCATACCATGACTTCACAAGGCATGTTTGACCTACTATTCATGCATAACTATAACCAAGACCATACATGCATAACAACTACATATAGACATATAACACATGAGTACCAAACCATATACACATAATTCTAGATAGATTCCAATCATCAATGCATGACCATATCAACTTCACAAACCATGACAAAACAACCATTAATCCATTCTATGCATTTCCACATGCAACCATCAATATGCATAAGCAATGCATAATCAACTACACATATGCATGAATGCATGTAGTCGAGCATAAGCAATCAATACTTGTAACAAAACTACAAGATTGATACATGTAATCAAACATACAACAATGTCGCCTAACATACAAGGATGTAAGTATGTGCCATAAAATCAACATGTAAGCGACATATAACCATATGAAACTAGTCACATACTCATGACAAATATATTTCACGAAATCAATGTTAAATTCTCCATGACATCCTTACTACAACCGTAATCAATCCTTAAGAAAATGCAACAAGCACATGAAATGAAAGTATAAGAGACACACATGCAACTAACATGCATGCATGAATAAAACACACTACCCATCCAGTGTGAGAGTTGAACCATGCTCTGATACCACTCTATAACACCTTCCTCCACATCCACCCAAGTAACCCTGCCAATTGCGGTAAACATGAGACAAGAGGCCATTATGATTAGATTCAACCTCCTAGGTGACCTTAAGGAAGTGGAATCGATGAAACATCACACACAGTCATCCAACATCATCCACAAAACCTTCAAGAGACAAGTCAACCACTCAGACAACTTGTCCTTGGGTCCTACTACTGTTTGAGAAACTTAGGGCAGAGTAACACTCCTCGGACACTACCCAGGTGAGTTATGACACTCCCTAGACACTGCCAAGATGATTTATAACACTCCTCAGACACTGCCAAGGTGAGTTGTAATCCTCCCCAGACACTACCCAGGTGAGTTAGACTTTAAAATAATGCTCTGTTTTCTAGCATTTCGAGAATTGAGCCACCTTTTTCAGCCCAAAGCCCGGGACACTACCCAAAATAGAATGATCACTTAAAATTGGTAAGAATACAAGGAAACAAGGATGCATAAGAAATAAGCTGAAAAATACCATAACCAGACCCCTACTAGCCATGATAGTCATTTTGTCAAACCTATCTTCAACATATAACATATAGGTGTAAACAACAACATTAAGTAGGGATCTCATACTTATTTAAGAATCACCATGAACGATTGTTTCCTCATGTCATTTTCTACCTTATCATTTATTAGATCATAGATACATCATCCATTCAGATACAAGTAAAAACATGTTGAAATCCATACATAGTTATTGTCACAAAACATACATATAACCAGCATAACAGGAACATAAATAAAATGGATGATATCAGCCATCAAAATCCATATATAAATCAGTAAATTTGCACATGAAAATAAAGGGAATGACTTTCTCATTAATAAATGCAATGAACCAACTGATGATGGGACTACCACGTTCCACCCGACCATAGATTGGTTGAGCCAAGTCTCTCTTTAGCCACTCACCCCCATGACATATTCCAAGCATGAATGTTGGACTCATAGAACACATCAAAAACACTAATCAATGTGGATGCTACCAAAGTTCTCTGCCTAAACCATGAGGAATTTGAGTGCCTCCTAGTCTCTGAGGCTTTAATGTGCATCCACAATCCAATCTAGGGATCATTATGCCCTACACCAAGACATACTCTCTAGACTTTACCGTGCATTCCATTCTAGAATCACTAGGCCCAACGGAGAGAAAATCCACCTCTTGGCTTTACCATATATGCCACCATTCACCAGAAAGGATTCCTAGGCCCACCCAGGCACACAATCTAGCTTTACTAAAACCCATAGTCTAGTTTAGGGGTTACCAAGTCAGTGGCTTCGTGCATCCTCAATCCGATTCAGGGACCACTACCACCATGTCTTTGTCAATTCGTAGATCCACCCTAATTAGCTTCGAATCCAATCCGACCATCCCACACAAAACACATGAGAGAACCCATCTCATTAAAGCTATCAAGAAATGGCAAGGATAGGCTGAAAAGACTTTCACACCTATAAAATCCCATGCCACAGTAGAAAGAAACACATGCAATCTTATGCATGCCAAATCTAGCAAGGAAAATACACATGTAAGTTGATACCTACAATGAAGTCTATTATAGCTTCTTGATCTTGCTTTTCCTTGCTTGATCGTTGCTTCCTCTTGCCTTCTTTTCCTTTCTTGCTCCAATGCCAAAGTGCTCCAAGAAAACTCTAAGTGTCCAAGAGTATGAGAGAGAGAGAGAATAATGAGAGAGATCCAAAGCTGAATTGATGAACCCTTCACTGACCAAGCTTTCCCATTGATCCTCAGAAGCCTTTTTATGAATGAGGCCTCTAATTTCTACATTTTCCATTATTTTCCTTCATTTTCCTCCTCACATGCAACCTGTGACCTTTTATCTTCATTTTCTCCTATTTTCCATTATTTTCATAAATAAATGTTCAATAAATGCATTTTTGCCTTTTCTTTCCTTAGCCATAAACAACCAAATGAACACACACTAAGATGTCCTGCCCACCATTCATCTTGGAATACGTGTCCCATCATCCATAGTATTTATATATTTTTAATTGAAATTTTAACCAGGGTTGTTACAGTAAGTTATAAAACTAACACAAAAACAATTGACTCTCTAAACCATCTATGTTATCTAAACTATCTTATGCATGATTAGATAATATAGGGCGACAAAAAATCTATATATATTAGTTATTCTGTGATATCAATAGTATGTAAACTAGCATTTGCACCAGATGCTGCAAAGCAAGCACCGTAAGTATTTCCAATAACACTTGCATATGTGTTTGTATTTTTCACAACTTTACGACAAAGAAGTTTTCCAAGGCTTATGATCAATTGTAGGATGCCTTTGAGGGATACATAATATCAAATTGACAAAGAACCCTCCTAGTATCATAAAATTTCATAGTGCTACAACCATATTGGCCTTCCAATGCATGACTGCATTTTTTTTATTATTTTGAGTTGATGATGATCAAGGCTCAAACATAACACATGCTTATTAGGCACCTATCTACATTATCATTGAATTTTGTATTTTGAAACAACAACAGTCCACAAGCATGCCTCCTTCGTTGCACTTACTCATCAATATGGCACAAGTTATATCACTTCAAGCTAGTTGTAATAACATGGGATATGATGTTAGTATACTAGAGCTCTATTTTACATCATATATGTAGTGACTTCAAAGCCTTGAAAATGTATTGAATTATGCTACAGGGAACACTGGAAAATTGATACAAAAGTTTATCATACATCATAAATCAGTTTGCAAACCTAGGTACTCTTTTCACTATACATATTGAATTGTTTGATATCCCATTTATACCTATATGTCAAAAATATAGACCAGTCCTAGGCTTAAACTTATTTAAAATCATCAACATAAACACGACCTTCGATGCAAAACATGCTTATAAAATAGAATAGTAATTATGACTTGTAGGGGAAATATAAAAAAAAAGCATGATGCCCCCTATGATATTTGAACCCAAATCTCCATCCGATAGTAAGGAGATGAATGTTCACTTTTATGAAAGTTTGTTTCTTTAGAGTCTTGTCCAAATTAAGATTATAGCTAAGGATTGTTCAAGGAAAATATTAAACATCAAAGGTTTCTCCTTTTGCAAGAGACTCCCATGATTGAGCTGATATGCACCCAAACCTGTTCTGGTGTACAATATTTCTTTGTGTTAGATGGGGTTCAATATCATCATAATCATCTAGAATAAGGATATCCCAGAGTAGCCATAAATTTCCTTTCTTATAAGGAACTTTTCTTCTAAATCCACCAATAAGATATGAAAACAAACTACGGTGGGATGTTTGAATTTTTTTTTTTAAAGAGAGCTCGATCATGGACTACAAGAAGCTCAATTTGGGACCATATTTTCAATGCTTTAATTCCAGAGTGCTTTAAGTGGAGAAATCCCCAAATCCCTTGTTCTTTGATTACATGTGTGAAATGTTATCTTCAAAAAATAACATCTTCTATTTACTCATGGTATCGGGTATCTACAAGAAGGTCTCAATTTTAATGAAGAGAGATTCCATCATTGAGTTGTTTAGTGCAAGTGAAATGTGGCAATCCTATGCTTGATAACATTGAAAAATGTGTGAGGTTCGGTCATGCACCTCACAATGAATTCAACAATAAAAGGTGCATCATGTGCTTTTGAGGTTAAATATATCCTACATAGGTTTGAGCCCATAGAATAATACCTTGACCTTTTTATTACACCTTCCATAGAATAAACGAGGGTTTAACTCCACAATACTCTTAAATCCATCTCTGAATCTCCATATGTAGCTATAAAATTTCCAGAAAAACAAAATATACAACCATCAAAAAGTGCAATACTGGTATATAGAATGTTGATTTGATAGAGAATATGATATAGGAGAGAGGAACGGAGAAAAATATTAATTCTCAACCAAAGGATACTCTTATACTCTCATCAAAAGTACCTTAGTATGTGGAAGACCTTCAAAACTACATGCTAGTTGTATTAATTAGAACAAAGTGTCAATGTGAAGATACAAATGGTAAGAATGAGGATATCAATACATTGGAGATGAAATCATATGTTTCATATATGCATCCATTTTTTCCCCAAAATAGAAACATAGAGGATAAATGTTTTTGCATTTAGGTTGGTTGTTTGGCTACAAATTTGTTAAAATGGAGAGCTTTGATTACTGACTTAGAGGATAAAAATACAAATTTGGTTGTTCTTGCCAAGTTAGTATACTATAATAGAAAATATTCTAATGAAGCCTTTGTTGAGGAAAATGAAAATGATATAGATAGATTGAGAAGTGAGCAATTTGAGTTCCATAGATTGAATGTTTCTCAGAAATATTCTATAGTTGGTACAATGATTGTTGCTAAAAAACCTGGATGGAATGTACAAAGTGGGAAATGCACTAATATTGCTATGTATACACATGTTGAATGACCTCTATAAAGAGAGTATGTTGCATGTAGAGGCCATGTTGCATGAAGCAACTACATTCCTTGCTGATGTAGTGAAAAACAAAGAGGTGCATGATATTTGATACAAGCAAGAGTTTAATTGAGGGCCTATCTAAGAAAGGCCAGATGTTGGAAGCATTAAATATTTTGCATGCAATGGTAAAAGAAGATTACTTATTTGATATCAATACTTGCAGTGTCTTGATAAATGGATTTTGTTTAAAACAGTAGGTGCATGAAGCATATATGATCATTAGCTTATTGTTTGAAAAGGATTACATTGCTAGTAGTGACATTTATAATGTCTTTATAAGTGCATTATGTAAGTATGGTAATATTAATGAAGCTCTAAAGGCCTTTAATCTGTTGGAATCTAAAGGATGCACTCGAGATATAGAGACATGCAAGATTTTGCTAGATACACTTCATAGTTTAGGTTGAGAATTTCAACCTCTGCTAATTCTACTCTCCTCTAATTAATCTTTTCTTTATCAACTCACCACAACTTCTTCACAACAATCACTTTGCCTCCTGGAATTTATTCTCTAGAAACTATGCTAGTTGCTCCACTTCCCACGATGTGAGCACTCTCCAAACGCTCAAGAGCATCTTCTATTGTAAATCTCAGTTCCTAGAAGGTAGTCATCTTCCATTGGTGCTCTTCAAGCTTTTCCTCCCTATATTTCCCACCACCAACATGACCTATAAACTGGTTATAGCAGGATGTTTTTCCAACTCTAAGAATGAATAATGCTAGACCAGGAAACCATATAGTATCCCATATATTATGAAATTTATTCTTAGTATATGGCATGTAATATGAGGAATAAGTGAGGCAAGGGTCATTTAAATTCATGCATGGAAACTCTTCTAGGACTCTGTCACTGAGACCTAGGTTTCCTACGAAAAAAATATTGTCTATGCTTCTGAAAAGCCCATCTAAAGGCACAAGGCCTGAGAGATGATTGAAGGAGACATTGAAACATTCTTAGTGAACACTGTTAGAGCCTAGATTTACCTCAGGCTAAAAAGGTAAGCTTCTAGGTCCACATCAAACCACGCTCAGCCTCGTAGCTAGCCCTACAAGGACAGGAGAGGGCTCTCTCCGAGTCAACTCAACAAATGATGATCTATGGGGCTTGAGATGACTGAAATATCTTCTACTTTTAGGCTAGGTATATGTGTACAAGAGGTTTTTTGAATGAATTGATGATTTGTTGGCTTGGTTGAGAAGGCAGATTTTGGGTGCGGGGAATGAGGCACAGTCCTGCAGGTATCTCAATGGGGAAAGGTAGGCAATCGTTTTAGCACTTAAAATTGAATGAGGTGGAGGGAAAAGACAGGTGAGGTGTTGAAGAGGGTAAGAGCAATCATGAATCCTCCCCAAACAATTGAAAACATCAAAAAACTAAAGCAAACTTCAAGTAAAGCATTGCATTTTCAATGTATTCTACTTACACTCTTGTTTGTTTAGTTCAAAAGACATAAGATAGATAATGGCATGCATAAAAAAAATCAAAATAAGAAAGAGAAGCACTGTACCAAGACAAATTTCCACATGAATCTCAAAGAGTGCTGCAAACCCTGGTCTCAATTCCTTAGCCAAAATTAAAATATGAATGTACAATGAAGCTCTAGGCTTTCTCAAGTGTCCAACCCTGAAAAATGACTGAGAAATTACATGATATAGACAAGCCTAACTCATTCCCTTGCCTCTAGGGGTCGAGCTCATCATTCTAGGAGTTGATCCAACTAATCCTAAACTGAGAACTAGAATGTAGGCATCATAATAGCTTGCCACTAGAAACAGGGAAACTGATTCATTTAGTTCCAAACAACCTCTAAACTGATGAATCTACCTATACAAGTAAAAATATAGGATATTCACATCATGATCCTTCAATGTTCATCAAATTACATCATAAATTTTCCATTAGGAGAGTGAAAAAGTCAAACTAGGAAAAACTGGGTGAAAAACAGAGCAAAAATGAGTCAAACAGGCAAATGTTCCTATATGCACCACACCTGATTCTCTATGCGTTGTGCCACTTTGGAGCTTCTTTTGAGGCCCTTATTGGAGTCCACATTGAGCTCATGATAGCTATTTGGAAAGCCCTGCCTATCTACTTTCCAACCGAAGTGAAATTTTTCAATTTGGTGTCCATTTGCCCCTCCAAACGTCCATTCTCCCAAGACTTCTTCCTGTGTGTCAAAATAGGGGCAGTGAGGTCATTTTTTGAGTGTTTTTGACCTCTTGAGGATTCAAAACTTGCCCAAATTTCTTGGCCATGCACCAACAATCATACTGTTTCATTCCAAATCCAAAAATGTAAAGTTTTTGAAGTTTGGAGCCCTCTAGCAAAAGCGAGCGCCATGTGGCGCAGCACATAGGGAGGCAAAACCCTGTTTTTAAGTGCAAAAATTTCTCAAAATGAAAAATTTTCTCCAAATTTCTTGAAATTTGGGTTGGCCCTCCTTTATCAAGAGCTATGATGGGCCAAAGAGGCTTTGGCCAATATCTGAAGACGATCAAGCTCCCTTTTGCCTCTTTTGCCTCTTTGATAACTTCCTCAATTTTGTCTTTCAACTCCTTATTCGCGCCTTGCAAACCTTGTTCTTCGCCATATAATGAATATCCATGTGTCTCAACAAGTTTGTCTCCTTTTTTTCCTTCTCCAATAATCTCTCTAGGCGGACATCGGCTCTTTCGAGCCAAGACTCTCGATCATCATTGATATCTTGCGCCAATGAAGTGAATTCAATCCTCCTCCTTTGGGCAGCTTGGCGATTTTTCTTTATGTTTTTTCCACCTCTATGAGGCCTCCTAGGTGCATGTACCTCTGTGGAAGAGTCACTATATGTCTCTTCTTCATGATCATAGGACGGATCAGATGCCATCTTTGCTAGTGGATGAACTGTCTTGGAGCTGCCTTGATGAGAAATAGGTGAGCTATGATGTGTTGAACTGTCTTGATGGTGTGGTTTGAATTTTGCCACCAAGGGGAAAAGTGATATGAGGGACCATAGAGGGAGGGAAAAATTAGAGATTTTAAGACTGTTAGGATAAGGTTTATTTAGCAAAAAAGGGGATTGGGAAGCAGTATATAGTTTTAGGGACAACACTTTAGGGTTTGAGGATTTATATTTAGGAGTTGGGAAATGGGAATTAGGGATAGGGATAGATGAATTTTTGGGGATATGGGAGTTAAGGGATGAGTGAGGGAGTGGAAAAATGAAGAATTGGAAGAAAAGTTTGGCAGCAATATGATAAGTTTCAAACCCTAGGCAACAATTTTTTGGGAAATGGCAAGAGGGTAGGGTTTGATTTTCTTATTGGACAACCACCATAAATTGAATGGAAAAATCCTTTACTAGCATTGGTGAGAGATTAACTTACTTGTGGAATGAATAATTTGAAATTTGGAGGAATATTTGAATGAATTTCAAGCTTTTTAGCCCAATGCATCGTGCCATCTCTATGCGTCGCACCAATGTATTTTTTGCACTATGGAGGGTAGCCCAATGATCCGCGTACCTTTTTGTAGGAGCCTTTCGGAGGCCTTTTCCATGTCCCAATTGGGTATAGGATAGCTCATTGAAACGGTATTTGAGTCTACTTTCCAACCCACCTAGAATTTTTCAATTTGGAGTTCATTGTCCTTGTCAAAAGTCAAATCTCCCAAGACTGGTCCAATTGTGCCAAATGAGGTTGCCTCAGGGCAGAGTGTTGTTGAAGTCAACTTGTAAAGGTGTTCCTAAACTCCAAATTGAGCTCATGATAGCTCATTGGAAATATATTTGTGTCTAGTTATCATTTGACTCATCAAGCAAGTCATTTGGCGAACCACGCTTGGAGAAAACTTGATTTTCCCAAGGTCACTTCAGAGGTGTATCAATTCTCCCGAGGCAATTGTATTTTTGATATTTCTCTAAAACCATGAAACTTGTGTAAAAAGTGAAGGATTTTCTTCTTCCTTGACCTTTTTTGGACAAAGCCCTCTCTCAGTTTTCCAAAATTGATATTTTCTTGCTCAGAAACATCATTTGAGTAAAACCTACCTCGATGTGTGGAACAGGGGATTTGTCGAAATGAGGTGAAATGAAGGGGATAAGGGGCTTCTAAATTATTGAGGAAAATTTTGGAAGTATGGAGGGATGTTAGGAAGTAGGGGAAAGTGGAATATCAGAAATTGAGTGAGGGGAAGGGGTCCAAAAGGGCTAAACACAGGCCCAACCTAGAAAATTTCCAAGTTGTAGCAATAAACTAGGGTTTGTGCGAAAATGAGGAATTTGGGGGATCTCAGTGATGGGAAGTGTTTAATAAGGTACATTAAGGATAGGGGAAGGTGTATGAACATTAGGATACAATGTTTTCCGATGATTTGACCATCCAAGCGAAATTACCTTCAAAACCCTAGGAGAGGGAAATGAACCTTGCCTAGGTGCAACTGAAGCATGAACAAGGGGTAAAATGATCCATTGGAACCTGGCATGATGATGAAAACCCTCTGAAGGATGGTACACTCAGCTGAATGGTGACACAGATCAACATTTGGACAACTTTGAAAGGAGTAAAATCAAACCCTAGACCTAATGCCTAGCGACCAAATTTTTCTTGAAGACTCACTGAAATGACAAAATTTGACCTTGACACTCTGAGACCACTTTGTAAGAGCATATTTGATCATTGGAGGAAGGCTGCAAAGACTAACACTAACAAACACAATTATGGAATTCTACAGGAACATCCTGGTGAGGGAATTATGGGACAGATGAAGAACATCGAGACAGGGAAGACTTTCCAGTTTAGGAGGGATCACTCCAGTTAATTTATTTTAGCTTAATTCAATGTACACCACCTTTTGGAATTTGAAAATATTTCTAGGGATGCTACTAGAAATCATATTTCCTTGTAATTCAAACTTGTACACAAAATTGAAATGTACAAAGGAAGGAAGATTTCTTGATAAATTTGCAAAAACTACTAAAAATATTTGCAGTATTGGTGTAGCCCAGATATTTGGAGGAAGGTTTCCTTGCAAAGGATTATAAGAAAAAATTAGATACTCTAGTGTGGGTGAATTAAAGAGATCATAAGTTAAATATCCAATGAGATTGTTCCATGAAATGTCTACAAAGGACAAGTTTTCAAGCTTTCCAAATCCCAAAGTAATGTGGCCACAGAGCTTGTTTGGTTGAATCCTAACTTTGTGCAGAGTGGGAAAATTTGTAAGATTATAAGAGTTTTCTCCTGTGAACTAGTTGGAGAAGAGGATAAGTGAAACTAACTAGTTACCTGCACATAGGTCAAATTCTTTATTGAATTTCTCAAAGCTTAATGTTGTAGTTGAATGAATTTGAGTCTTGCTTAAATTAAAATCAACATATCAGTAGTAAACAACTAGTACCCTATATTTAGCTTGGATTTAATATATGTATTGATTCCAGTTGTATTTTAGTGATATGGATCATCACAAAACAAACAATTTATGCCACTGTAAAGAATATCAAAACTTTGAAAGTCCTACATTTACATGTGGGATTTGAGCATTTAAATTTATTGTTATCCATGACTTAAACAAAATTATAAATTCCACATCTATCCTTGTCATAATTAAAAGGGAGGAACAATGTAGAATTGTTGCAACATTACTACAAATAAACAAATTCTCTTTTGATGAGAGTTTCTTGCTACATCCCCAGAGGTTATTTCTCCACAATTGTATTACAAACTAGTATCCTTAAATATTATTTGTTGACTACGATTTCAATATGAAATGATAAACTCCTGGCATGGACAGACTACGTTATGACCCGCGTGAATTTCTTTTGTATATATTAACTCTGAGTTTATACTCATGTAAGCGAGAGGGATCACATTGGATCCTTAGAATCTAATAATCACTCGGTTAATGTACTTGAATCTCTTTCTCACATTGAATAAGAGCAATATGATGCAATCCAATCCAACCCTGAATGAATAGGAAACCTTAACTTTCCAGTCTTTTTGAAGGGGACACTGTCATTGGATAATGTCAAGATCAACTAGCTTGCCATTTTAAAATTCAAGTAACTTTTTCGCACGAGGACTGAATTTCACAATATGGGAAAAAGGGGGAAAAGGGGGTGGGGGTTGGGGGGTGGAATTAAAATTTCTCTTTTAAATCTTTCTATTGTAGTACCACAGTCACCAAAAATGAAACCAACAGACCAAATATCTACAAGTGTGGAATAATGAGTGGATCCCAACAATATGTCTAGAGCTCTTTAACACAAGGTGGAAATCTGAAAACATAGAAATAATAACCCAAAACCCAAATCATGATAAATCAAGTTAGACTTTCTTTATAAAACGACAAAGACTTTAAGGAAAAACCTCATGGGTATAACTTTTCACAGGGACACCAAAAGCTCTCCGAAGACCTAGATCTCCAACTTTAAGTAAGCCTTTCCTCTGGTCCACCAATAGATTTTATGGCTTTAAGTCCTTGAGAAAAATCAAGCTTAATTGAAGTCTAATACTAAAGATACCATGAATCTATATTTATGTTAGTAATTTGAACCCACACAACCTCATAGATTCATATTTTTAAATTTCCAGAATATGGTTCCAAATACGTGCTGTAATGGTGTAAATAAATGCTAGAGGGACGTTGAAACTATAATTTGAATATATCTCAAGCATCACCTATGCATAACTCCATGGATATGAAAATGAGCTACTACTTTGCACAGTTGATACATGAAGCTTTGCACACCAAAACAAGGCATGCAAGAATGAGAGCCCTTTCTTTGATAAACTAATTATTGAGATTTACTTTTAAACTTCTAGCATATTCGGCTACAAATGTGCACTAGAAGAAAATGGAAAATCATTAGGTTCAATAAATCTAATAATATGATTTATTACTGCAATTCAATGGCTTCTAACTAAATGGACAAATGCTAGAAATAAATCTAATGCAAACAAACAGGTCTTTTGCTTTTTAAAACATGAATACTAAAAATATAGTTAAAAATTCAAAGCTATACAGAAAAAAGAAACAAACCATGAAAATAAGCCAAAAATGATTTCCTAGAAATTGGATATCATTTAATGGGATTCTAACTATTCACTCCTTCCATTGACATTGATTAAAAGATCTCCAATGACATTCCAACACAAACCATAACCTTTTCGATAAAGCCTTTGTATTCGCCAATATGTCACAATAATTTATGCAACAGTCCGCAAGAAAATTAAAATTAATTTAAGTCTAATACTAAAATACCATGTATATATATTTATCTTAGAAATTTGAACCCACACAACCTCATAGCTCCATATGTTTAAATTGCTAGAAAATGGTTCCAAATATGTGCTATAATGGTGTAAATAAATCTCGGAATGATGTTGAAACTATAATTTGAAGATATCTCAAGCATAACCTATGCATAGCTCCATGGCTATGAAAATGAACTAGTTCTTTTCATAATTTCTATATGAAGCTAGTACACCAAAAAAAGGAATGCAGGAATGAAAGCCCTTTCATTGATAGAATTCCAATACAATGCAATATTGAGAATGAACATTGAAAGCATAGACACACTGAGTGAAAAAAATACCTAAAAATTTTTCGGTGGTAAATTAACAACATTGACATTATCTCGATACGAGTCTATGAATTCCTTAAGGTCTATGTCGAAGTACTCAAATATGAGGAAAATAAGTCATTTTCCATTCTTGAACACATGCTCCACAGAAAGTAACCTAAAAATTCCAGTCCATGTGTTTATGACTATACCCTTTCTAGCTCTTCAAGTAGAAAGCAGGCAAACCACTTCGATTATGTGATGTCTTTCAAGAGCTTCAAGCTTATATTTCCATCCCTGTCTCTCTTCTTCACAAGGTTGAGGATATTTGTTGTTAAATGAACTCATGTATTTGTATTTCACCATATGGGCATGAACTTGGCCAACAGATAACCCAGTAGAGTCTTGATTTGCATTTCTTAAATTGTGTTAATACAAATCACTTGAATTGTGTTATAGATCAAGAGACTAGTTATGCTCTTCTACTGGTTTAAAATACAATGGTAGGGTGTATTTTGGCTTGTAGGGGCCTAACCCAGGTTCAGATGTGATTTAGCCAAACAAATCTCGGTAGTATGGGAGGGTGCTAGAACCAGGTTTCCGCACCCTGGAGATGTCTGATGATTTTTGGTGGTCTATGATTCGACCCTGCATGCACATTGCTACACGCACTTACCCGTACCCTACAGCCTGAGATGTTGCCTTCTTGTAGCCTTACTCGGGGGGCCAAACAATGTTATTACCTAAGTCCTTACTAGTAATCCTATCTAGGTTTATTAACTTAGCTTATTTGTATGCTTTCAGTTATACTTAACAATATTCATAATTCATACAAGTGTGCATAGTAAATAAACAACATAATTGCAATTCATATCCAACAAATAATAACCCAAAATAGATACACACAATTCAGATAAAACTTCTCTTTATTATTCTTCTTCCTTGGTTACAAACTTGACTCTACCCTACGCACTCAGCTGCAGGGGTTTGCGCACTCAGCTGTGGACTCTACTAGGCCTCTGTGCACTCAGTTGCAGAGCCTCTTCCTACTACTACGACCCAAGACACACTTAGACACTTTCTTTGTACTTCTATCTCATACTTCAATTTTCTTTTCTCGCCATCTTTTTCGCTTGGAGCTTTGCTCTATTTATACAATCCCATGGTTGCGGACCATGGTTAGGCCAAAATTACATTCAAAACTTAGAGCAGACAACCTTATGACTCTAACATACACTTCGCACTTTGTGCCCGCAATTTGCAGAGTTTTTACAACAATAATACTCAAAACTTGGGCTTTGAACCCCAAAACATGTTGTGGGGGGATTCCATGCCAAACAGGCCCCCAACAAAAACATCGTGATTCACCCTCGAGTCACTCAATCGGTGCGGTGATCTTGGCATGGAGTCCCTCTAGCTGGTCCCAAACAACCTGAATGTCAGCAGCGCACTGAGCTGCTGTCTATTGAACCTACTGCATCCTCTCCTCCATGGTCGAACTATTTCCTTACATATATACCGGCATCTGTTGTGTATGCTTATAGTCCCGCGCCCTTGTCCAACTCCTTGGTTCATGAAGACTGTGCTTCAGCTAGCTAGTTAAATAGTTGGCCCACCCATGTAGGGCTTCAAGCAAATGCCATTTACTTTGCCTGGGAAGGGTTCGCCATTCAGCTTGACTAGCTAGACCACGCCTCCGTTTGTGACTTCCTTCACCATGTATGGTCCCAGCCAGTGCATTCATAATTTTCCTGGAAATTTTTCAAACTTACTATCATACAACAACACTAAGTCATTTACGTTGAAGGTGTGCAACTTGATATGGCAGTCGTGCCAAGCTTTTTAACGTTGCTTTTGTACTTGCTAATGAAACCCAGCCAAAAACCTTTCTTCCTCAAGTTCTTCCAATTGCACGAGTTGTTCCTCCAGAGCTTCGTGAGCCATCATTCCTGTCAGCGCTGCTATTTGCAGACTAAGTACGATATATTCCATTGGCATGACAGCTCCCACACCATAAACTAACCGGAAAGGTTTCTGTCCTGTCAGTTTCTTATACATTATCTTGTAAGCCCATAGCATGGTAGGTATGCATAGATCCCAATCGTTTCGATGCACGTTGCACACTTTGGTCAGCGCAGTCTCCAGTATTTTGTTGAAAGCTTCTATAGTCCCATTGGCTTGTGGGTGGTATGGTGTACTTTTCTGATGATACAGCTTGAACTCTTTTGTGAGCGTGCTGATGGTTTCATTCAAGAAATGTGTTATGCGATCACTCATTAAGATTTTTGGACACCCAAACTGTGTCAGCACGTTTTCAAACAAGAACTCCACAGTCATGGTGGTTGTGTAGTCTTTGACCGGTTGCACTTCCGCCCATCATGTTAGGTATTCCGTCACGGTGACGATGTAGTGTGCGCCAATCTTTCCCTGAGGTTTGGTTGGTCCCATAAAGTCGATTGCCCATTTCTCAAATGGTTTTAATGTCATTTGTGTTTTTAACAACATCTCGTCCCTTCGAGATGGTTTTCCAGTCCTTTGACATATATTGCAAGCCTTACAGTGCGCTTTCGAATTCCTAGTGCAAGGTTAGCCACCATAACCCCGTACGAAGAATCTTCTGTGTAGTCGTGCATCCTACATAGTGTCCTCCTGCAGCACCCCCATGTGCTTCTGTATGGATCTGGCTTCGTTCGAATTCAAGTACATATCTTCGCAATATCTCATCATTTCCCATTTTGTATAGGTGCCCTGCGATGACAGAAAAATTCGCTGCACGCACCACCAATTCCTTCTTCTGTTGGATAGAGTATTCCTTTAGTGCAATTCCTATTGTCATAAAGTGAATTATATCTTCAAAATGTCTATCCACGATGCGCACTGCAAAGAGTTGTGCATCAAGTAGTCCCTCCTCCAAATTAGTGGGTTACTCGTCCGTCTCAATTATCCACAAGTAATCCGATCCTACGTTCAGGAATCTCGGTTTAACTATGACCTCAAAATCATATTCCTGGAACAATAACAACCACCTACATATGCGCTCCCGGACACAGGCTTATTGACTAGATATTTCAGCGCAGAATGGTCGATATACATATTAAAATGTCCTCCGAGTAAATAGTGTCGGTATTTTGGAGTGTGTACACCATCGGTAACCCCTCGTGCTCAGTGGTGGAATAGTTCTTTTCTGCTTTGGACAATCTTCGACTTGCAAATGCGATTGGGTGATCCTCACCCTCCGCAACCTCTTGTGTAAGTACTGCTCCCAGTGTAATACATGACACATCAACATGTACATGAAACTCCACATCCCATTTTGGGAAGACCAGGATTGGAGGGAGGCTAATTTCCCCTTCAAGACATCCAAATTCTTTATGCAATCATCATTATAGCAAAATGTAACATCCTTTTTCAATAGCTTTTCCATTGGCGTGATGATTTGAGCATAGATATTGATAAAATTTATGTAGTATCCAGTGTGTCCCAAGGTAGCATGCAATTGTTTAACACTTCATGGTTATTCCAAATTTAGAATAACGACAATCTTCGCAAATCCACCATCAATCCCTCTTTGTAGACCACATGTCCCAACAAGTTTCCAAATGGAGTGCGGAATGTGCACTTCTTAAGGTTTAATGCAATCTGGTGTCATCGGCAAGTATCCAACATCAAGCGTAAGCTTGCTATATGGTGCTTAACTAATCCGATGACAGTCCAATCATCCAGGTAGACCTCCAAGAACTTGTGGATGTATTCTTTGACTGCAGCAACAACAATGCGTGAAAAGATGGCTAGCGCGCTCTTCAGTTCGAACGACCTAACAGTGTATTGAAAGCAACCCCATTCCATTGCGAAGGTCGTTTTTCTCCTGTCTTTTGGCGTGATCTTGATTTGATGGTTCTAATATGCGCACTAATTATGGAGTCCACACGATTGGTTAATCAAGCCTGCAGCTTCTCTAACTATCTGCTAGCTTTGTGATCCACTCATACAACTCAGAAGGAAAAGACGTAGAGAAAATTTCATGGATTTCTGTATATAAGTAGCGCTCCAACCACTATTATTTTGATACTTGTGGATCCCTGTTTTCCTACACCGTGAACTCGTGAATCTTTCTATCCAACCACCTTTCAATTTCTTTCTTCGTCAGATTCTAGTGACACGACATCAAACATCCCTTATGAAAATCTCGGTCCCGGCAATGAAACCATTTGTTGGCTTGTAGGGGCTTGACCTAGGTTTAGATGTGATTTAGCCAAACAAATCCCGGTAGTGTTGGCCCTTTCGGCAATAGTCCACAGAGCGCGGACTGAGGTCTCACCCAAAGTAGTATGGGAGGGTGCCAAAACCAGGTTTTCACACCTTGAAGATGTCTGATGATTTTCGGTGGTCTGCGGTTCGACCCTGCGTGTACTTCGCTACATGCACTTACCCGTACCTCACAGCCTGAGATGTTGCCTTTGTGTAGCCTTACTCGGGGAGACGAACAATGTTATTACCGAAGTCCTCACTAGTAATCCTATATGAGTTGATTAACTTAGCTTATTTGTATGCTTTTAGTTATACTTAACAATATTAACAATTAATACAAGTGTGCACAATAAATAAACAATATAATTGCAATTCATATCCAATAGATAATAACCCAAAATAGATACGTGTAATTTAGATAAAACTTCTCTTTATTATTCTTCTTCCTTGGTTAAAGACTCAACTCTAGTCCGTGCACTCAGCTGTAGGGGTCCATGCACTCAGTTGCAAACTCTACTAGCCCTCTGCACACTCAACTGCAGAGCCTCTTCCTACTACTACAACCCAAGACACACTTAGACACTTTCTTTGTACTTCTATCTCATACTTCACTTTTCTTTTCTCGCCATCTTTTTCACTTAGATCTTTGTTCTATTTATACAATCCCATGGTCCACAGACCATGGGTAGGCCGACATTACATTCAAAACTTAGGGTGGACAACCCTATGACTCTAACATACACTTCATGCTCCACGCCCGCAATTCGCAGAGTTTTTACAACAATAATACTCAAAACTTGGGATTTGAGCCCCAAAACATGTTGTGGGGGGATTCCATGCCCAACAGTGTCAGTATGTATCATTATATTGTAGCAATGAGGGAGCAAGAGAAAAAAAATATGGATGAAGTAATGCAGAGTCCTCAAATGTCACATGCAAGCTTCATCTCAACAGTTAGTGGTCCAAGCTCAATTAATTCTTTGCAACATGTCTCTTGGTGCAATCCCCCACAATTTTTTTTTGAGGTCTAAATTGACAATATTTCTTTGAGATCAATGGAAATGTCATTGTCTTCCATAAATACATTTATGTTTCTAAAAACTATAGGAAATTCTTAAATCATTTGGTTATTTACAAAATGTTCTATTGCCACCAGATAATATCAAGTCTTTTATTAAGGGAGGTAATGGAAGTATAAATAGGACACCTAGTGAATGAAAGGTATAAATTAACAAGAGGCCAGTGAAACTAATTCCTTGGTATTCAAACTAAAAATTTTGTTCGTAAAAATATTTTACATGAAACAGAGGAGCTTTAGTGTCAAAATAACTCATGTATTTGGATTTCACCTTATTGCCATGAATTTGGCCAATAGATAACCCAATAGAATCTTGATTTTCATTTCTGAAATTGTGTCAATACAACTCACTTGCATTATGTTATAGATCTAGAGACTAGTTATGCTTTTCTACTATCCTAAAATACAATGGCAAGTGGTCAACACATATGATTATATTGTAGCAATGCGGGAGAAAGAGCAACAAAATATGGATGAAGGAACACAGAGTCCTCAAATGTCACATGCAAGCTTTGTCTCGACATTTAGTGGTCCAAGCTCAATTAATGCTTTAAAACATGGCTCTTGGTGCAATCCCCCGTAGCTATTTGTTGAGGTATGAATTTATAGTATTTCTTTGAGATCAATGTTAATGTCATTTTCTTCCATAAATTCATTTATATGATTATGAAAAATATAGTAAATACTTAATTCATTTGGTGATTTGCAAGATGTTGTATTGCCATTAGATAGTATCAAGTCTTCTATCAAGGGAGGTAATGGAAGTATAAATAGGAGACCTAGTGAACAAATGGTACAAAGGAGAAAGAGGCCAGTGAAACTAAGTCCTTTCGATCTTCAAACCAGAAATTTTGTTTGTAAAAATATTTTACATGAAAAAAGGAGCTTTACTATTAAATCAACACATGTATTTGTATTTCACCATATTGGCATGAATTTCGCCAACAGATAACCCAATAGAGTCTTGATTTGCATTGCTAAAATTGTGCCAATACAACTCACTTGCATTATGTTATAGATAAAGAGACTAGTTATGCTCTTCTACTAGCCTAAAATACATTGCTAGGGTGTCAACACATATGATTATATTGTAGCAATGAGGGAGAAAGCTCAACAAAATATGGATGAAGGAATGCATAGTCCTCAAATGTCACATGCAAGCTATGTCTCATCATTTAGTTGTTGAAGCTCAATTAATGCTTTGCAACATGGCTCTTGGTGCAATCCCCCACAACTATTTGTCGAGATCTGAATTTAAAGAATTTCTTTGAGATCAATGTTAATGTCAATGTCTTTCATAAACACATTTATATGTTTATGAAAACTACAGGAAATACATAACTCATTTGATGATTTGCAAAATGTTGTATTACCACCAGATAATATCAAGTCTTTTATCAAGGGAGGTGATGGACGTATAAATAGGACACCTAGTGAATGAATGGTACAACGGAACAAGAGATCAGTGAAACTAAGTCCTTAGGCCCTATCTCGTATGAATCCTGAAGAGGTTTCAAGGGTAGTTATCCAAGCGAGAAACAAGTCCAAAGTTCTATTTCCCATATCCAAACAAGAAGGTATGATAGTGATAGAGATAGACAGTAGCCTGGAAAGAAGTAGTAGAGATATAAGCACAAAAGTAAAGTATCTAGCTGACAATAAGAGATGAATTTACAAACGTGGTAGGACACAATCTTCCATTAACAATTTCCCTTTTGCATGATCTTTGAAGTCAAATAATGTCTTTTGAATCTATGAATAAGTCAAATTTCAATGGCAATGTTGATCTTATGGATATCAAGCAACCAATTATAGAGGGCTCTGTTGGATTTCCGCCTCTGCAATTAGAGGCATGTAGTGCATTCAGATTTATCTTGGCAATGTCTACTAGTGGGTTGATACTATCATTAGCTGAAAGGAGTATTGCTTCACCTGATCTTGAACATTTTAGGGAATCAATATCATGCAAGAAATACATATCAATGCTTTCAACAGCTCCTTCGTGCACTATTACTAAAATTCCCAAGCTCCAAAACAATACTAGTGACGGGTATGAAGTATCTGGAGGGGAAAGTGCCAATGATAGTGACTGATCCTCAACAAGATTCCACAAATCACAATGGAATAAAATGCTTTTCGATTTTGATTATATGGGAAAAAATAAAATTGCGAAGCCATTACCCTACCGGACAATTCTGCTACCATACAGTGTGAGTAAACTAAAAACAACAAGCTAGACAGCAGAGTGAAGAATGCAATCAATCACTGAGAAAGGTGTAATGAGATATATTCTTGAAGGATGTTGAAACTATAATTTGAATATATCTCAAGCATCACTTGTGCATAACTCCATGGCTATTAAAATGAGCTATTGTTTTTCACAATTGATACATCAAGCTCTGTACACTGAAAAAAAGCATGCAGGAATTAGATCCCTTTCATTGATATACTGCTAATACAATGTAATTTTGAGAATGAACATTGAAAGCACAAATAAAATGAGTGAAAAAACCACTTGAATAATTTTCGATGGTAAATGAACAACATTGACATTGTCTCGATACGATTCTATGAATTTCTTAAGGTCTATGTCGAAGTAATTAAATATGAGGAAAATAAGTGGTTTTCCATTCTTGACCACATGCTCCATAGAAAGCAACCTGAAAATTCCAGTCCAAGTGTTTACGGCTAGACCCTTTCCAACTCTTGAAGTAGAAAGCAGGGTAGTCACATCGATTATGTGTTGTCTTTCAAGAGCTTCAAGCTTATATTTCCATCCCTGTCTCTCTCCTTCGCAAGGTTGAAAGCCGAAAATTGGATATTTTGGTTAACAATACTTGAAGATTTGAAACAATGGGCAGAAATCACTAAATCCTAGATTCAAATCTTATTAATACAAGATTCAAAGATTGGGAAAAACTAACCTAACAACATATAAATAGTCTGAACACAATTTAAGAAGCAAGATTTCACAAAGAAGCAAGATTTTATGAAGCATAGAAGTAGAAATTCCTTGTAATAGAGGAAATTATTGCTTTTGGTAGGATATGTAACTGTTTCGAGCTTCTTCACCAACTAACTTGCATTAGTGCAGCAACTAACATAACCCTAACCAACCAAAAGTCATCGTCAAACCCTAACTAACCAAAAGTTGCATCTAACGGCCAATAATATTTCAATCATCTAACACACAAGATCGATGGTTGCAAATGGTAGAGAGTGGCAATTAGGGAGTTGATTTCAAAGGGGAACACCTTATGGCGTAATAAATAACAAATATTTGATTTCATTATTTAAAAGAAATATTTAATTTACAACTATTATTTGGTCTCAATACAAATAGTTAGAAGAAAAGGTAATGACATCCACTATTAACACAAACTAATTATCTTATGCATGATTAGATATTATAGGGTGATGAAAAATCTATATATCAATTATTCTTTATTAACATCATGATGATAACTAATAAATATTTAATTTCAATATTTAAATCGAATATCTAATATATGAATGTTATTTGAAAACGAGACCATGAAGGAAAATATATGCTTTATTAAATTCTACAAACAAATAAATTTTAAGTCTATATGTATGTCAATCTTAGAAATATTTTTCTAATGTAGAAATTTTTAAAAAATGTGTAATAGTTCTAAATTGTGGAACTTGACTAGTAACTTTTTAAAAGCATAACATAAAAATTTAACTCTTTATAAATACATAAACATAATGAACAAATAGTTAGTATTATTATTGTGTCTAGAATAATTAAGTGACTTGAGGGTTAGAGTCATAGTCAATATATGTTTGATGCATAGATATTTTTAGCATTGTTTGACTAAGAAAAAACATATTAATTTCTAATATTGTATATGTAGAACAATGTAACAAACAAGGAAATAAAGTCATGTCTCCATGAAAGTAACTATATAAAATTTATATAAAGTGATTATGAAGTTCTTAAAAATAAAAAAATAAAAAAATCTGTAGCATTTGAAACACAAAATGCAATTTTCGTATTTAGGAAAGGGAAAAGGTAGAATGCTTTTAGAGATATGAAGTTGAAGGGGTTAGTGTTAGAGACTTGGGCTATGGTAGTGGAACTAATAAAAATGTCAATATACAATCATATGACTATGGTTGAACTACTCTCAGTATGCCCAAGTGAATCTAACATATGTATGCTTAATGGATATATGCCCAATGAGTGCATCCCACTGTTATGCTCCATGGAAATGAAAAGACTACAAACCATTTTTGAAATTCATTGAATGATCGCATCTACAATCTAGATAAGATAAATATATTTGAAATAAAGAAGACATGACTCTAGCATTGAGCATATATGTACCTCTACGAGGATCGTACGCCATATCTCGGAAGGCAGTACCAATGAGAACAAATTGTGATTTCCCAGATGATTCGTCAATGACGACAATGGTGGCTCTCGATTCCAAACACAAAGGATTTCTGGTGCATTTTACCATAGTTAATTTTCTCATGCACTTAAAGTTTGAAAACAAGGGAAATCATATTTTTTCATCTCAATGGTCAAGAAATGTTGAATGCTAATAGAGCTTTAAAAAATCACCATGAAAAATCTAAAATCCATTCATGAAATAGTCTTTGCGCTTATGAATGCAATCCTACATTGGCTTGAAATTTATCATGAAAACCAAGATTAAATTAAAGGTATTACGTATTGGAAATAACCTTTTTTTAACTATGGAGGAATTGCATTTCTTTTTACTCAGGTTCATTTTTCTTCTTCTTCTTCCTTTTAATTAAATTTCATCTTGACATCACAAGTTTTCATTCCTTTCTTCTGTTTTCTAGGTCTGAGATGCAATAAATATTGAACATTGAGGTCCTTGTGGGTCCCTTATTGAAGAAGTTGGTAGAGATACATCAAAATTTGTAAGACAATGCTTGGACTCTTTCAATGATAATTTTGAGGACTTATGTATGAGAAAATTAATTGTTTCAATTAAAAAATTTGAGAAGTCAAAATAATTTTTGTATGCTTAAAATGGTTATGGTTATGATCTAGAAAAAGATAGATGATATTGATATAAACTAGCACTATGTTCTAGATTGCTTCTTGTCACATAATATGTCCAATCAAATCCACAAAAAATCATAGAACCATACATTTTAACATCTCTTTGCACCATCCAAGAAATTTGGCAGCGTTTTCATTTTTCAATGATTGTTAGGATGGCCCTAGTTGCCACCACCACCTCTTATTACAATGATGAATGTAACACTAGGGCATATTAAAGAATTAAATTCGTTGTATAAATTGTGCATATATGAAATATATGTGCATATACAGAAGATATGCACATATACAAAAGCTATGAATATACATAATATTTACTTGCAAATAGTATATGAAATTAGTTGAATTTCATATTCTTCTCTACTCTTTGGGAACTTAGTCACTTTTAGTGCTATGGGTGTTACTAAGAACATACAACAAAAGAGGCTTATCCAAACTTTCCCTTCATGGATGTTAACTTAGAAGGAATGTCTTCCATGTGAGATATGTATATGCATCATCCTACATATTAAACATGTGGACCTGGAGTTGACATTTTAATCAATGCCATGATGTGAACTCTAGGTCCACATGTTTAATATGTAGGATGTTCCATTTACATGTCTCACATGGAAGATATTCATTCTATGTTAAGACCCACAAAAGGAAAGTTTGGATAGACTTCTCTTCCCATATGTTCTTAGTAACACTACTAGCACCGAAGGTGACTTAGTGTTAAAAGAATAGAGAAGGATATGTGATTCAACTAATTTCATACACAATTTGCAAGTAAATATTCCATATATTCACAACTTCTATATATGTGCATAACTTTCGTATATGCACATATCTTTCATATATGCATAATTTTCTGTGTACGAACAAATTTCGTATATGCGCATATATGGAAGTTGCACATATACAGAAGATATGCACATATACTGAAGTTGTGCATATATGGAAAACATGCATTACAAAATATTTGCATATATAAAAGTTGTTTGACTTCCCTATATGCACATCTTTCATATATGTGTATATCTTCTTTATATGCACAACTTATGTATATGAACATATCTTCAGTATATGCACATATCTTCTATATATGCACATACCTGTGCATAACTTCAACCTCCATATATGTGCATATCTTCCATATGTGCACAAAGTTTGGTATATACACATATATGAAAGCTTCATACATATGAAATATATGCACATATATAGAGGATATGTGATAAAAAATATGTGCATATATAGAAGTTGTGTGACTTCCGTATATGCACATATTTTGTATATATGCATGTCTTTCGTATATGCGCATCTTTCGTATATGTGCATATCTTCTGTATATGCGCATATATGGAATTTACATATTTATAGTAGATAGGCATATATGAAGTATATGTGCATATACAAAAGTTATGCATATACGAAAGTTCTGCATATATGGAGGTTATTGTATATGCATATTATGAAAGTTGTGCACTGCTTCTATATATGCGTAGCTTCTGTATATGTACATATACAAAAGTTGCACACTACTTCTATATATGTGTTATTTCTATATATGTACATATATAGAAGTTGTGCATATATGGAAGATATACGCATATATGGAAGTTTCACATATATATAAGATATGTTCATATACTGAACATATGAACATATATGGGAGTTGTGTAGAACTTTAGCCTCTATATAGATGCAACTTCCGTATATGTGCATATCTTCCATATATGCACATATACAAAATTTGTGCATAATACAAAAAGTGTGCATATACGAAAATTACACATATATGAATATTGTGCATATATAGTGGCTGAAGTTGCATATAAATGATGTATATGTGCATCTCACATATATGCACTTCTTCTGTATACTTCCGTATATGTGAATTTCTTTTGTATATGCACAATTTCTGTATATGAGCATATCTTCCGTATATACGCTTCTTCTATATATGTGCATATCTTTTGTATATGCACATATCTTCTGTATATGCACATATCTAGAGGTTATGCATATATAATAGATGTACACATATGAAATATATGCATATATACAGAAGTTACACATATACGAAGGATATGCGCATATGCAAAATTTGCACATATGAAGAAGATATGCACATATATTGAAATTGTGCATATACAGAAGTTGTTGATATATAAAAGATATGCACATATTTAGAAGATGTACATATATAAAAGGTATGTGCATATACGAAATATATGCACATATGCAAAAGTTGTGCATACGCAAAAATTGTGCATATACAGATATTGCACATATACGGAAATTGTGCATATACATTTATTTTTTAATGTTTCCTAACCTCATGTGAAAATTTTATCCTTGCAAATTGACTCAACGATACTCCAATTTTAGCCATTTTTATCTAAAAATATCCATATTTTTGGAGACAGGTGATGGTGTGGTTCCAGGCCTTGCCTCTCACTTGAACATTTATGTATCTATCTAGTTGGGATCCAACACATCTCCTTCCTCACTTCCATGCACCTCCATTATTTAGGGCTTAAGCATTTTTTAGTTAGGTTTTAAGCTTATTGGACTCCCATTGCATGATTCATGAACCTCATACTCCTCTCTCTTCTCTTGATTTTTTTTTCTTTTTAAACATGATCCATGACTTTTTGTGATGGTGTGAATTGTTGTCTCTAGCATTCCATCCTCTAGATACATCCCTCCCTCTATTGGTTTATGCTTCCTATCTAATTAACTTTGTTTATAAATTCAAATATACTATATAATGGGAATTGACCATAGGTATTCTCCTTGGTTAGTAGGATTTGTTGGGATAAAATTTCAATCAACATTACTGCATTGATGAACACTAGAAATTGCTTTTCTTCAAAATGAAATTCAATTACTAGAATTTAGGATGTGTTATTCACTCAATATTTTTGAACAGTGTGCAACTAAATGTCTTCCTTTTAGGGGTCGATACACTCTTTTTACGTACTTATATTTTTAATTTTCTTTTCTTAAGAGATGCCACTAGGAAAAATGCATTTGGAAACTAACATTGGATAACATGGATCACATATTTATATTCCTCTTCCTTCTTCACACAAATCGTTTCCAATATTTCCAACCTCTTGCACCACATTTTCCCTTGTAAATTGCATGAAATATACACCCTTATCCGTATTTTGGAAGATGGAGGTTAGTGTGATTAGACATCATGCCTCTCATATAAGGGTTTCTCTGTCCATCTCATTACAGTTCCAACATACACCCATCTTAAATTTCACACATCTTCCCTCTTTTAAATTGATATCTATTTTTAGATAGGTTAGAAGCTCTTCTGAATCTCACTAAATTCTTCATGAGCCTCCTATTTTTATCTACATTTCCATTTGTAAACATGACCCATGATACCTTTATAGGATTAAATCATATCCCTTGATGACACCTTCATGCTCAATTCAATGTTTATGAGCTCACCATTACATGTTTCCACTATGATTCCATACACCACTACCTAAACCAATGGTTTCTCTACGAGACCGTAAAGGGAGACTACTTGATACTGCAAGTTATTAATAAAGAGGAAACACACTTGGTGTTTTTTATTTGCTTATTTGAATCTCAACAAATTTTCTAGGGAATTCATTATAGTGTCCCAAAAATTAAGAGCTAGGTTAAAAATTGCTGTTAATTATAAGTCAATGAATTTACAAGAAAAAACAAGATAATCTAATATACACATGCATATATAAGAAAAGTCACCATCACAATCATCACATGATTAGTAGTTTCACCATCACATTAAAAACCTTAAAAGTATTGATGATTCTCTTTTGAACTGTTAGAACAATAAATCATGGAGTGAAATGTGAAAATCTATCTTCATTCTCAAAATACTCATGACTATTTGAGTTTTCATTTTGATCTCTTATTACAAGTTTTGTGCCCCTTGGTTATGCTTTGTTTTCACCCAAAGGATTATACAGTCTTAAAATGGTGCTAAAAATATATTTGTATTCACCTTAGTGCTTAGTGGTCTCATATTTTAGGTCATGTATTTGATATTTTGTAAAAAATATATTCCTTAGTTTGTATCGATTTATTTATGATAGGGTCATTTGGGTTACCCTATGAAACATAAAGAATTATTTAGATATAAGAATGACATAGAATTAATTTGCCACATGGAAATTCAAACATAAATAAATTTGATGAACATCATAGCTCTCAATCAAAACATGTGAAGTTCACCATGAATGTGTGAGAACAAAATCATGTATAATTTCAATATGTATCTATTTATCATAAATTGGATGGATACCTTAGCCATTGGTTCTATAGATCGAATAACCTAGTGCAAAATCCCAAGGTTACCTCTTTTGTAAGTTTGGAATCCTTAACACTCAAGGAATTCCATCATATTGAGTGTTAAACACAAATAAAAAAAGAGATCATCTCCAAATGGTTTTAAGATACTAATGGGTATATTGGTAAATGCTTCTCCAATATATGTTATCAACCAAAGTTCTATTATCATGATAAAATAATGAGCTTAAATGATGTTATTCTTCCTTATATGCAAGGCATCACTAATAAGTACAAAGGAAATATAATATCTCATATATCCTCCCTCAAGCTAGTAATGGAAGTCCAATACCTTCCCTCAAGCCATTGTTAACTAGATACCCCTTGAAAACTCACTTTAATACTATGTCTAAGTTCAAATGATTAAGACGCGGATAGAACTTCCCATAATCCAAGTTTAAATAAGGGAACTTTATCTATGTACTTTTTTTCCCATGTAGAAATAATAATACACTATGAATACAAAACACACTAACACCAAAAAATGGCCCAACATGCATACCGTTTGCAAGGGGAAGCCTTAATGATTCTACTATAGAAGTGCATATTTCTCTCATTCCATGCTTTAACACTAAGCCACATCTCCTCCTTGTGACTATCTCCCTCAATAATTTGTGGTAGAAATGCAAGTTATTTGTCTCCAAAAACCCTCCCTCCTTGTACATGGTGCATTATTTAGGTTGAGGTAATTTAGGCATATAGTTTTATTACCGTGCTATATTTTGTATAGGTTGGGAATCTACCCCAATTTATGTCCTCAGTGAGTAGTATTCTCCACTCACAAAGGGAGGTGCTTAGACCATGCTAAATATTAGCAATCCTGCTCATATAAATTTTCTTAACAACCACCATATATTTTAAAATTAAAATCACCATGGTTGAAGTGGAATATTCTTAAAGTAACTCATATGTAGTTCAGTGACACATATTGTAAATATATATAAGTATTGGTATGTAGAATAATATTATACCATTCACACAAAAAAATCCTTAATATGCCCTAGCATTACATTGGTCATTGCAATAAGAGGTGGTGGTCGAAACTTGGACCATCCTAACAATCGTCGAAAAATGAATAAACTACCAAATTTCCTACATGGTGTAAAGGGATGCTGTTCAAATGTATGGTTCTAGGATTTTTTGTGGATTTGATTACACATATTGTGTGACAAGAAACAATCTAGAACATAGTTCTAGTTTCTATCGATATCAACTATCGTTTTCTAGAGAACATCCATAACCATTTTAAGCATACAAAAAAAATTATACTTCTCAAATGATTTACAAGAAACAATTAATTTTCTCATACATAGGTCCTCAGAATTATCATTAAAAGAGTCAAAGCATTGTCATACAATTTTTTATGTAACTCTGCCAAGTTCTTTAATAAGGGACCCATAAGGACCTCAATGTTCAGTATATGTTGCATCTTAAAACTAGAAATCATAAGAAAAAAATGAAAACTTGTGAGGTCAAGATGGGATTTACTTAAAAAAAAGAGAGGAAGAATTATGAACTCAAGAAAAAAGAAATGCATTTCCTCCATAGTTAAAAAAAAAGATTCTTTCCAACACATAATACCTTTAATTTAGTCTTGGTTTTCATGATCAATGTCAAGCCAATGTAGGGTTGCATTGACAATCTCAAAGACCATTTCATGAATATATTTTGGATTTTTAATAGATATTTTTTAAAGTTCTATTAACATTCAACATTTATAGAACATTGATATGAAAAACTATGATTTCCCTTATTTTTCAACTTTAAGCGCATGAGAAAATTAACTATGGTAAAAGGCATCGACAAACCTATGTGTTAGGAGTCAGGAGTCACCATTGTGGTCATTGACGAATGATCTGGGAAATCACATTTTGTTCTCAATGTTACTTGCTTCCAAGATATGGTGTCTGATCTGTATAGAGGTACATATCTTCTCAATGCTAGAGTCATGTCTTCTTTGTTTCGAAGGTATTTATCTTCTCTAGATGGCAGATGAGATCAATAAATGAATTTCAAAATTGGTTTGCAGTCTTTTCATTTCCATGGAGCATAATAGTGGGATGCATTCATTGGGCATACACCCATAAAGCACACATCTGTTAGATGCATTTGGGCATACTGGGCATAGCTCAACCATAGTCATATGGTTGCTTATTGACATTTCTATTAGTTCCACTACCATAGCCCAAGTCTCTAACCTTATCCTCTTCAACTTCATATCTCTAGTATCATTATACCTTATCCCTTTCCTAAATATGGAAATTACATTTTGTGTTTCAAATGCTAAAAAAAATTATATTGTTTACTTCATAAGATGTTTATATAAATGTTATATAGTTACTTTTATGAAGAAATGAGATTATTTCCTTGTTTGTTACATTGTTCTACAAATATATCATTAGAAATTAAAATATTTGTTTTAGTCAAACAATGCTAAAAATATCTATGCAACAAGCATAGGATGACTATGACTCTAACCATCAAATCACTTAATTATTGTAAGCACAATAATAATATTAATAATATTATTAACAATTTGTTCATTATATTTATTTATTTATAGAAACTTGAATTTTTGTGTTATGCTTTTAAAAGGTTACTAGTCAACCACAACCACAAGTTTAAACTTTTACATGTTTTCGGAAAACTCTTACATTTAGAAAAGTATTTATGTGCTCATTAGATTACAACCTTAAAAATATATTATAAAATTGAAGTTTAACCTTTATATCTTTTTGATAATTTACATTTAACAAGTATTTTTGTATTGTCAACATACAACTTAAATATATATTATTAAAATTGATTTGTTTAGTTGAATTTTTTATATGCACATATTGTCCTTATACTTTCAAATTACATTTTAATATATATTAATATTCATTTTAAATATTGAAATTAAATATTTGTTAGTTATCAACATGACATTAATAAAGAATAATTGATATATAGATTCTTCAACACTCTATAATATCTAATCATGCATAAAATAATTAGTTTACATAATATAATTAGTTTACAGAGTCATTTTTTTTTGTTAATAGTGAATGCCATTATGTTTTCTTCTCACGTTTTCTTCTCACGTTTTCTTCTCACTATTTGTATTGAAGTCAAATAACAATGGTAAATTAAATATTCTAAAATCAAATACTTGTTATTCATTGTTGCTATCGAAGAATATATGAATCTATCTATATATATATATAAAAGCTCTATATTCTCCAATCATGCATAAGATAGCTGGTTTAGAGAGTCAACTGTTTTTGTGTTAGTCTTATAATTGAGTTGTTTTAGTTTAGTTGGTTTTATAAT
>APFE030189979.1:207172-222317 GCA_000404065.3 Pinus taeda
ATTAATTAATATGAAGCATACATGAGAAATTTAACCATAACATTGACTAAAATATTTCTATATATCGTGATAATTTAATATATTATTTATTTTGCTAATTTAAACCATAATAAAAACTAAAAAATTAATGTAAAAAGGACTATAATAGTGAACCCAACATCGTTGTATAAGATGAAATATAAATTTTACATACACTAAATATAAAAGTGAAAAGTGAATATTAATGAGAGGAAAGAAATATATTACATCCTCAAATCACATTAAGGAATGAACTACTTAACCCGTTATAAAAACATGAGGCGAACCAGGGTTTGGACAAGTATATATTGTGAATGTAAAATTCAAACTATTTGATTATTAAATGAGAGATCTCCATAGATATACGAGGAGGATAACAACAAAGTTATCGCTTATCGACAGCTGTCCTCCCATACAATAAAAGATATTCATAGATATCCCATTCAATAAAAGATATTCGTAGATACTATGTGGTTATAGAATCCGATTTGAAGATTATCGTTTTTACCTGTGTATAGAAGCGCAGTATTCCATGACATTTACTTCACCTTGTCGTAATGTACACTATTTTGTGTTTTCACAGATATTCTATTGATTTAAAATCTGATTTGATGACCATTCTTTTAACGATTTCTCAAGTGCCATGTCCTAAATTTCCATATTGTACAAAATTCTAAGTTCTGTTTTAGATTAAAATTAATAGTTACGTTTTCGACGATTTCTCAACTGCCATGTCCTAAATTTCCATATTTCCATATTGTACAAAATTCTAAGTTCTGTTTTACATTAAAATTAATAGTTACGTTTTCATTATAAGTAGGAATAATAAATGTTATTAATGAATCTATATGGGCTTATTGAAAGTAGTTATTGTTTGTCCATGAAGTTTTGGATTGATGGTGAATGGTTGCACTCATTTCGCTAGATCATTGGTTCAAATCCTCATGAATGTTTACCTACCAAGAAAAGGTAATCATTATATGTATATATATAATATTTTTTTTCAAATATGATTTAAAAGATGAACATTACTTTTTAAAAATTAAAAGCATAGGATTTTAAGGCACCATTTTCCAAGTCGTTATATTTTTTTAAGTAGAGATGTATTTAAAAAATGATAATGATAACTGACATTTATCTTATTTTTAATTTAGAAGTTAATTCTCGATTTTAGCAAAATAATATATGATGCATAGTAGTTAACTAATGAAAACTATTAATGACTATCGTCTTAAGGTCTAACAAGTTTTGCCACTTCCTAGAAAAACATATAAGTGAATCAATAATGAGGATTTGGAGAAATAAGTTGACAGTTGTGCGTGGATTGTATCCACTGTAGTAACCCATGAATTTTCAGTATTTTGAGCTTTCTCAAACTAAGGGAATTTAGTGAAATTGAAAGTGAGCAATGATATAATTTGATCGTTCATGTAACAACATGAAAGAAATTTTGTAGAGATCGTTCATGTATCCAACATGTGAAGAGTTGAGACGTGTTTACGCTGCTCCATTCCAATACTTGAAAAGTGAAGACGCAGACACCAGGGCTAGTGAGATCTCTTAATCATGTTGGACAATGTATTTGGATCACTATACAAATAGCTGCAACTATAAAAGTGCATCCAACGAGTTTGATATTGACCAACAAAAGAAGAAAAGTTTGATTTTAGAAAAGGTTGTTGAAAGGTATCAAAATTTTGATTATTAAGCATCAGGCCTTATGGGCAACGACGAGGAGTCTTACATGGCTTCAGATGCCTCGTCTAGTCTCTAGAAGCCTCCTATGCAAGGTGTTGAATTTGAGAAAGGGCATCAGATAACTGGTTCATACTCCTTTGTTGCTATCAAAAAATGACATGCCCATCTCAATCAGGGTGAAGGTTTGGGATGGATTGTCTGAATGGATTATTCTCAATACTACTATGTTAGGTACTGGTATGACAAGCAAGATAACAGGTATGATTATGAACACAAAGGAAACTAAGATGACAGTAGTGCCGGAAATTATGATGACCAAATAAGAACCCAGTCCTTTTCACCAATAAGAACCTGAATAAATAGAATTAAAAAATTTTAAAAATAAATTATATTTGTTTTTGTAATGTCGACTTTACATATTGGTTGTTTAATTTTTTGTCAATGCCCAAATTAATTCAATCTCAACTTATTACCAAATGTGTTATACCCTGCATCCACAAGCATAATAATTACATTGAGACAAATTAAAAATATATATTTTTAGAACATTATCATTGCTTAAAATTAATATGAGAAATTTTATGTGAGCAAACAATAAAAAATAAATTTCAAAATCACAATAAATGAGTTTTTAAGAGATGTAAAAGATGATTATTATGAAAATGTAATAAATGCGCATTAACACATTATAGTTAGCAAATAAATGTCATGTGCCTTTTTTCTTGTAAGACAATGCAAAATTTTCTATTGATAAAGACGAAATTTATAGTGATAACAAAGGGTATATAGGATCTCACAATGATTGATCTAGAAGCTCAAGTCGTCAACCAAGTGACTAAACTAAGCACATTGATATACTATGTTAGGCCCCTATACTACTTGTGTAGCCCCTTATTTTTATTGTTAGTGTAGCCCCCTTATTGTTATTGTTGTGCCCATGTAGTCCCCATATTGTTATTATTGTGCCCCATAGAAGCCCACTATTGTTATTGTTGTGCACTTACATTATTCTTGTTATGTAGGCTCTGATTATATTGTGACCCCTTAGACTCCTATATATAGAAAGGAGACCTTTTCATTGGAGAAGGCATTTAGGGTGGCAAGAAAAGTTGAAAGAAAAATTATGGAAACAAGTAAGTCTACACCTCACAACTATAAATATGGAAGTGTTGTTTCTCCTAGACTTCTACAACCTACAAGGTTGACACCACAACAATTGGAAGAAAAAAGAGAAAAATGGCTTTGTTACGGTTGTGATAGAAAATACACTAAAGGTCGTAAGTGTGCTAAGAAGAAATTATTTTACATAGATTGTGAAGAGGAGGAAGAAAAGGAACAAGAAACATCAAAAGAAGAGGATATACACCAGGAACCAATCCTAGAGAAAGAAGAAATGAGTCTGACCATATCTTATAATGCATTGGCAAGAATTACCACTCCTCAAACTCTCAAGATAGAGTCTCAAATAATATGATAGTCTCAAATCCAAAGCCGATATTTATTTAGTTGCGCTACTACAGGACAACCAATATTGTATGTGTTATGAGGATGAGACAAAGATTTCAAATTTGGTTTGTTCGCATGCTCAGAGGAAGTGAATCGACTCAGTTTTGGAAGGCGAAGCAATCAACAATAAGGGAAGTGATTTGTTTCAATGGAATACGAAGAGGTCGACGACGTGAGGATAAATTGCATGAACACGGGAGAAAATGGGATTTTTTCTTTTGCTTTTTTCCATTGGTTTTATGTTCGTTCGTTTGGGCTCCTAGATTTTGGGTTGTTGGAGTTGGTTTGGTTGTTACATGATTTTCAGAGAGTGCAACTAGTTGTTGTACGAATCAACGAGGGTGTCTAGTTGTTGTGCATGGTATTGTTGTGTAACAACGTGGGAATTTCAAGTACTTTGAGGACTCCACTATCATATTTGTATTATTTTCTATAATAGCACATTTTGAATAAATAAAGTTTTTGAACCCTTTATGTATTCTCGTGAGCATACTCAAATTACTCTTTTTTTGTGCTTTGTGATTTAGTCCTTGTAGAAATATGGTGATAGAATTGCAATTGCTCCAGAAATTTTAATCTAAATCAAGAGACACAATTTTACTCTATTGATCTGTAAAATTCAATTCATAATTTAGAACAACAATCTCAAACATGCAATAATAAATAACACACATGCATAATATTGTTTCTAGAGGAACCCAAATCGGAAAAACCCCTTAAGACTCTTTTTCATTAATCAGATGAATAGAGATGTATTACAATTGCTTACCCACATTGGGCACAACTTGCAAGTGAATAATCTATCTCTTTTCTCAAAGAAAATATCTGACCATAAATTAGTCAATTTCTGCCTTTACTTGAGCCCTTATTTCCTTACTCAATTCCTAGAGAATTAGTCCCTATTTCTTTACACAATTCCAAGAGAATTAGCCCCTATTTTGTAGGAAATTTTCCTCCAACTGATTACATAATTCCCAAGGTTTGATCATTTGCCTGCATGCAACACATGTATACACAAACTAGTTTGCAACTGCTTGTTACACTACCTTGGAATCTACACCACAACTGGGAACTCAAATTCTCTACACGCATTAGTTAGTTTAGGTTGATTGATCAATTAATGATCTAGACTTATATAGGAAAGAAAACGAATACAGATATACACATAAACACATAGATGCAGCAAAAAAAAAACTTCATTTTATTAACATCGAAGAACTGAAATATGCTTACGCATAGAAATGGAAATAAAATATCTCGAGCAATGGTAGATTAACTATGAGAAAAGATGTGGCAGCTGCATGCCTCTAAATTGTGTTATAATGACATTCAAAGGCCTAATTATTATTGAGAAATAATGGAAAACCTTAAACATCCAAAAACCTAACCCTATGAGATGAAACACCAAAATTATGGGCCTCGTTTGGGTAAATTGGTACATCAACTTCCTGGGGTTGTAACATTGGCATATGATCTCCATTTGGCTATCATAATAGCTTGTTTCGAATATCTCAAAGAGGAGGCTGAAAATCTAATGAGCTAGTTTGGAATTTTTATGATTTCTCCTTTTTCCCTAAAAACGTCTTATAGTCCCTCAAAACAACTCTGAAAGTTTAGGACCCAAAAAATTTTCAAAAATAGTAGGTTGTGCTACAATTAAGGAAACTAAAAAGAAAAAACAGTGGGGGTCCAAGTGTAATAGGTGGGTGGCCACCAATGTAAACCTAGAGCAGTCTTGCCCCCTTAGGAGGCAATGGTACCCATTGTGTTGAGTGCCTCCATGAGATGGAGAAACCTTTGCTGAACTTGGTCCTTGGTGAGTCACTTGCCTTTGTGTAGGAGTTGGCCAACTTTGACAACCCAATACAGTTAGGTCTTTTGTTGGTGAGTGTTCTTGATTTGTGTGTCTATTATCCAATCAATTGTGGCCTATTCCATGCAGTCTGGGTTTAACTTTGTTGGTGTGAGTTGTTCTGCAATGTCTGATGTGTCCAGTAATGGTGTAAAGTATGGTCAAATGTGGTCTAGATTGAATGCTAGGTGTAGGCCAAGGAATGGTGGAATGTTGAGCTTGAAAGAATTTCCACCTATAGCCTTAGTTATGGTGTAAGGCCCATATAGGAATGGGTGAAGCTTGTAGTGAGGACCAACAAGGCGCTCCTTCTGCAAATGTAACCAAACTTTGTCACCCACCTGGAACTTGCAGTGTGACACCTGATGTTGATCATGACGTTGTTTTTACTTAGCATTGGCTCTATCTAGTATGTCATGGATTTGCTAGTGGATGTGTTGAATACACTCATTGAAGTTGTTAGCCCTGTCAACTTCGGATTGGACATGAGTTGAATCTGCCTGTGTAGCTACAAATGGTATGGTCACATCAATGGGACATATTGGCTAGAATCCCAACCCCACCTAAAAGGGGTTGTGGCCAATTGAGCTATGGAGAGCTCAATTGTAGTTGTGCTCAACATAGGGGAGGATTTCATTCCATGTGCATGGATGCCTCGAGTTGTACATGTGCATAATGTGTACAATCATCATGTTCATGAACTTTGTTTGACCATCAGTTTGGGGGTGGAAAGTTGTGGACTTAGTGAGCTTGGTATCCAACATCGACTAGAGACTTGACCAAAATTTACTTACGCACCTATTATCCTGATCTGAGACAATGGACTATGGGATCCCAAAATGTACCCACACTCATTAAAATAAGAGCTTAGAAGTGGCTTCTGTTGTGATACTCTTCTTGCAGGTTGCTAGAATGGCCATCTTAGAGAATCTTTCGACGACCATGAAAATGCAGTTGTTACCATGCTTAGTAGAAGGAAGGCCCGACAAGTAATCCATGGCGATGGATTCCCAAGGTCGACTAAGAGTAGGTAGAGGAGTATATAGGCCTTGCTTCTTGATGGTCGGTTTGGAAATGGCATAGGTAGTAAAGGATTTGATGTACTTCACAACATCTTGTCGAAGTTTTGGCCAATAAAAATACTTTTTTAGCACTGCCACTGTTTTATCTACCCCAAAATTTCCAATGACCTGACTGTAGTGCGCCTACCAAATCATCTTAGCACGCTCACTTGAAGGAACATAGAGGTGTCCTAGGTGGCATGACAGTGCATCCTAGATGTGAAAATTTTGAACATGCTTGCCTTCCAAGAGCATGTGGTATGTGTTGTCGAATTATGGATTGATCTTGTAAATATGTGGCCACCCCACAGTCTCATTCCCACAAGAGTTGAGCATAGTGGTCAGTGCTATGATCGATGGTTAGCTAAGGAAGTCTACAACATTGTTGGTGTTGCCCTTATTGTACTTAATTTTCATATAGAACTGTTGTAGGTAAGTGGACCATTTTCGATGACGATTGTTTTGCAACTTCCCTTGTGTTTGTATGAACTACAAGGGTCGGTGTTCTATATGGATGACTTTTTCCTTCCCCGTAATGTAATACTTCTATTGTCAGAATACCTACAAAATGGAATAAATGTATTTGTCATAGGTGGGATACTTTAGAACTGTCTGAAAGTTGTTAAATTTTCTTAGGGAGACATTGTTCTCTTCTATTATAATTGCATTTCATCCTTAATACATTAAGTTCACCCCATATCATCATTACATTATTCAGAAATACACCACTATACATCATCATATGAAATATATAGAAAGAAACAAAATCACCATCATCATCAATGAAGAGGAACAAAAAGGAAGAGTAGAAGAAAAGCATGCACACACATAGAGGCACTAGGATTGGTCCAAGACCAGGGAAAACCCCTTCAAATCTTCTTCTTCTTAGATCGTCATCAAACGGTGCAATAAAAGAGAATACAATGATCCATAAATTTATTTATGCTGGAAAACAATAATGATATCCATGAAACAGATCTAATCATGCTAGGAATCAAAACCCTCATACTAATGGTTGAAATGTGTTGTCACAAATTGATGTCAACTACTGTATACTTTTGTCACTTTGTTGAACACTGTTGAGCACTGTTGTCATTGTCAATGAGCACAATACATATATTTGCAGTAGATACTAACAAATCATATTTACATATCTACATATATGTATAATAGTAGAGAGAAACCTAGATCTACCAGATCACTAAAATCAACTGAAGCCAAGATGTCAAACCCTAGATCTAAACTCTGGTCGCTTTCATCAAAATTGTTTGTCTGCAATTGAAACTCCATGATTTCTCTCTCGGATACTATGTGAGGGTGACTGTGACTGCTCGTTCACTCTCAGGAAGAATCTTTGCATGTAACCAGGGTGCAACACACCTAAAACCCTAGGTCGCTCCCTTGATGTTATTGTGCATGTCACGGGACAACTTGGTCACTCTCAAGACAATTTCGTGCAAGCAACCAGGGGCTAATACCTCCAGATCTTCCTATTAGGCCCAAGTTGATCCCCTAAGCCTTTGTGCCAACATATATGGGTATCTGGTCCTCTCATAGGCTTTTGTGCTAGCATCCAGGGACTAAGATGGCCATTTCTATGCCAGCGTTCGAGATCTCAAAATCCCTAACCCAAAGTGAACCATTCACCTGTGATTTTGAACCCTTGTGCGGACTCCTTCCATCAAACCTGTGTGAACCAAGATAAAAGAGAAGAGAATATGTGTCCAAATATCTTAAGGTATCTTCTCTTTATAGGCTTTCCCAAGGGTTCAATTGGGATTAAAACTGACCCAAGCAGTTATTCATGTGGTTAGGGCCGACCCATTCCATAATACATGGATCAATAAAATAATTCATAACTCAACTTTCTATTGACCAAATTGGGTGATATTTACGTCAATTTTGGTCCTCTAGAAAAGAGGAATCTAATGAAATATTTATCATGTCATTTGAGTAGTCTAAGGTAGAATTTTACCGCAGTTGCAAAAATTAACACTTCCTCTCAAATAGGGAGAATTCCACCTGCCAATATCTATCCATAGAACAATATGCCATTCTGAAATCTTTAAGTGTCATCACATATCTTCACGGATCATATATGTCATGTAGTCATCATGCCATGTCCATCTCAACTATCTCATCATCACAAATCATCATTGTACATCTCGATCTAGCCTTTTCTTATTCCTACTTATCTCTTGATTATTCCAGCTCATATGCTAAACATTCTCAGATCTAGAAGAAGAAGGATTTGTTACCGGAGGGGAGATCAAGCTACCACCCTCTATCCATCAAGTTTTTATTTGGAATATCTTCTAGTGGGTTACTACTTGGATCATCATCAATCATCATCAAGGAGCACATCTCAACCCGGAACCACATCAGAGAGCAGTAGATTCCACCCATATCGAGCAATAGGATAACTCATCACATGGGGGAGTACACCCTTGACCTTGGATCACACAAGAGAGTACACGCTTGACCCTAGAATTTCATAGGGGAGCTTACCCTCAACCCAGAATCATATTAGGTTATCTCAACCCATCCTATTTCCTACTGATCTTCCCAACGATGATCCAGAATAGTCATGTGGTAGAACACCTATATCATAATTGAATTTGGTTGTACACCCCAACTACACTCTCAACTTGTTGGCTAAATCACGAGTGGTATTCTCGACAAGCTGACCTGCTTGTGGGTATGATGCCAACTAGGGTATACTCTGTAAAGACCAAATAGGGGAGAAACATTCGCCAACCCTATGAAGATAGGGGAGCAACATTCTCCAACCGTATGAGTAACATATAGGGGTAATTCCCTATTTTCCAAAGTTCCTTCAACCCTAGGAGCCCTTTTCCCTCAATTCCTCACCCTGGGATCTCAAACAGGGGGGAAGAGTTGGCTCAATGTCCTCGATCAACGCTGCACTCATCATACTCAAATCTAGTATCTACTTGACTCAATAATAGTTGTTTCCTATTCATACAAAACATCAAATCAAATATCATGTATGATCATATATAATCATATAAATCACAAAAATGATACCATAATCATCCTCCCTCTCAAGGAGGTGCCAACCACAAACCTAAGTTTGTTTCGAATAGTTGCATTGTCTCAATTGTATGAGAGTATCTCAGTCCTAGCAATAAATATGCGACTTACTACCAATCAGACCATCACAGTATATCCATTTCATATTCAAATCACCCCCAAACAATTCTCTAAGGAGCTTCTGTATCCTACCTCACAACTAGCCATGCTAGAAACATCATGATCAACCTCAGTCATGCTATGGATATCTCATCCTAGATATCATGGAAGATCACATATTAAAGAAACATCCAAATGTGCTTATCAACAATAATCTCAAATATCAGCAATACATTTATGTAGACACGTATCATAGGAGAAATATCTCATTCTCAAAACTAGAACACCTCATGTAGATATTTCAAAGCATGGTTGGTGGAAACTCTATGTGGTTGAAGAAACTCACTCATGAATTCATTAAGTTTATATGCACATCATACATATACAGATGGATGTTAAAAAAAAAACATCAGTGCTTAAAAAAACTGTCGGATGCCATGTCAAGTTCAACAATATCTTGAACTGCAAATCGGAGTATCCAAGGATTTGCATTTTCATTATTCAAAAACATTTTCCAATAGCTTTGCAATATGGAATTTCTTTCCCAAATTCTAGACATCGATTCATCATGCCATGATACATCATTTCGGGCTTCAAAAGCCATCTCCCTCTGATTTGGATCACGAGAGGCTCATCACCTGTCACAAGTAGATCATCAGGATATAAAGCCAAAAACATAAGCAATATCGAAGCCATACCTTGGAACTCATCATCTTGACTTCATCAGATAACTATTGAATATAGACATATTTGGATTGCAATGCTCTAAGAATAATGCCTTCCTAAGTCATCATAATTAGCCATACATAACTCAATGTTGTACCATCAACAACAAATTCATCTCATTAGAGTTTAGAATCTAGATCATGGCCATTATCAAAGACATCATTATCATAGTATTAATACTTTCAATCAAGAGAAAGGTGGAGCTTATATCAAATCATGACTTCATCATGCCAACAAGTCATGCATTATCAATCCAAACTTGATTAAGTCATTCTCATAATCATAATACAAGTCATCTTGTCACTAGGTGAAAATGCATACATCAAGGATGAGTCATGCAGGTTCTACTTTTCATGCCAAATCACAACTATCATTACTTCAATCATTGTGATAAGAATAAGGAGGCAAATTTCCATATATGTCATCATGGCCACATAGTATTGATATTTGGGCAAATAGAAGATCCTTGAATCATATCGCTAGACATCAAGTCAAGTCCAAATTTCTATCATAGAGAGATCTATAGCACATCTCAATCATCAATTCAAAGTTATTATCAAGCATCATGACAAAACACTTTTCATATATATTAGTAATTCCAAATATGCCAACCTCTTGTAGCACAAACATAGTGCCATATCTATATGTATGTCCCAGTCACCTGCAAACACAAGTTCAGTCTGCATGTTCATGTTATGGCAAACATTCAAGCATTTCCTGCTAGCATATCTTGTTGTTATCTACAATACATTTTTAGTACTCACATCTTCTAGGTGACCATATGATTTCATGCATAATACTTCATTATATGATAAACAGTTTAACTCAACAACTTCAAAAAATCAATTACAATGGCAAAAATTTCAGACAACTTTAGAAAGCTTCAGATGATGGTAAACAACAATCAAACCTTTGGTAACTCCCTTCAGGTTAGCACGAGAGAAACTTTAACTGCTTGGACGTTTTATAGGCCTTAGCATGCGTGCTTCTGGGGACAAGTGTTGAAATGTCATAACAAGAATATTCCAATTTTAATTTGTCCTTGAATTAAAATTTGAATTTAGTTTCACCAGTTGCTTGGAAAATAATTAATTAATTCACCTTGAGTTAATTAGTTGGAGAAATTCAAGCTAGAAGTTTTGTGAAGTCATGCAACAGTTATCCCTTTGATTGAGGAGATTATCCCTTAATTAAGGAGATAAGGACGAGTTGTATTTGAGTTGTAATTAGTTAGCTTAGTTAACTAAGTTAAGTCTAGTTAGACTAGTTCCAAATAGTTTGAGGAACTAATTGTGAGTTCAGTCAGTTAATGCATGCATGCATGCAACTAGTGTACTCCAGATAACTGAATATTCTCTCATAAATAACTCATGCATGTCAGTTCAAACAAAGACCCAGTTGAGATTAAAGGCGGGGATAGTGTACTGTCAGTTTCAAGAATTTTCCTATAAGAAAATCTCTTGCATGAAAAAGGTATTCATTCCTTGAGATTTGCACAGTTTTACAGTGTGTTGGAGTAGTGTGTGAGATCAGTGTCACACAAGGTTACAGCAGGAACACCTAGGGAAAATTGCGCAAGCAAATAGGAGGCTTGGAGGGCAGAGGAAAAGGCATATGAGCTGTCTATTCTATATATGAGCAACAGTGAGGGATTGTACTGAGAGTTAGATAGCTGTGAGAGCTAAAGTTGTGTGTAATCCTGAGATATTTCCACTTGTATGATAATACAGATAGCGGGGGTTTTAGTTGAGGCTTTCCCCTGAGTATTCTTCTTATGTTTCATGTGTATTGATTCTTCTTCTATTATATGTGTTAGGTTTGATCTTGCTCAAATCGATTAAGCTTCTGCAAGTTTGATTGTAGAAGTAGATTAAGTATTTTTCTTTAGTATATTGCATTATCAGGTTAATCTATAGTGATAATTTCTACATGGTATCAGAAAAATTATGATCGAAGTTGTGAAAAGTATATTGAAGAAGGGAAAATTCGAAGTTTGAATTTCTTAGTTGGAGGAGTTAAAATCGAATTCTTATCATAATTCTAAATTCACCAATGGCATTCAATGGCTTAAGACTCAAGTATGCTCTACATGGTAGCTCAAATTATATAGCATGGAAGGATCGCATGGAAGTCGTATTAGAAGACAATGGTTTGAAGGATTTCATTGATCAAGAAATCCCCAAGCCAGCTGCAGCTAATGCACAAGAATTGGCTAAATAGAAGAAGTGTGTGGCAAAGGCGAGGTAGATTCTTCTGGAGGGAGTTCGAGACCATATTGTCTCAAGTCTCCATGGGAAGGAGACTCTTCTTTCAATGTGGAATACATTGAAGGACCTCTATCAGAATAACAGTGACTAGAGGAAACCGGTGCTCAAGGATAAGCTTTGGAAAATCAAGATGGAAAAGGGCGATACTATTTCTACATATCTTAACAAGCTCACCACCTATAGATATGAGCTTGGTAGTGTAGGAATAACTACAACGGACGATGATATGGTGAGTCTTGCTCTCCTTGGTCTTCCTAAGAGTTGGCAGAGCTACCAGGACTCTGTGAATGGAAGAGAGAAACTGCTAGATTGGTAACGACTGTGGTCGGATCTGATGCAGGAGGAGATCAGGAGGAGCACTAGAGATGGTTCCTCATATAAGCATGATGATGAAGAAAATATAGCCTTAGCAAGTAAGGCAAGGAAAGGGAAAGGGAAGGCTTCCCATTCCAAATCGAATTCTTCTCATGGAGGGAAGAAGATTGACAAATCTAAAGTGAGATGCTTTAATTTTCATGAGGTGGGTCATTATGCTACTAATTTCCCATTGAATAAATCCATGAAGGGATCCTCGAAAGGATCTGAAGGTGAGGAATTAGCCTCTCAGTTTGAATTGGATTTTACCCTCATCGCATGTATGGTTTCATCGATGGTGGGTTGTGTTTGGTATCTTGAAGTGTAGCCTCATTCCACATGACTGACGATAACAGTTTGTTCAGTACCTTGGAGGAGAAAGACCTCAAGATGCACATAAAGATGGGTAACGACAGGAAATACAATGTTTCAGGAGTGGGCACAGTTGTAGGTTTTAACCCTGTACAGAAATTACCCGCATACGAATTCTAAATCACAGGAAAAATAAAAAATGCGAGAGCATAACACATAAAACACATATACACAGAGATTTCCATTGGATCTCAAAACTGAGACTACCAGCTTGATTTTTCATTATATTCCTTTCAATGTTACAATACATATTTATACATGCCGAAGCATCCAATACCATGGACCGAAAACCATCGAGTCCAAAACCATGGACCGAAACCATAGGTAGGTTCGCCCAACCTAATATAGGGTCCAAAAAAAATTTTCTCAGGGCGTTGCCCCGAACCCCATAGAGGGGGGCTACCCGCCCCCCTGAAACCCCCCGGACAGGGGGGGCTACCGCCCCCCTCTGTGACCCCCCCGCTGCGCAATCGGCGCAACGAAGGGGGGGCTCCGGCCCCCCTCTAACCCCCCGGTTCACTACGTAGGTTAGTCGTGGAAAGAATATAACACAACCCAACAACAGTTACTTTTCAGAGGGAGCATGGAGCTCCTCTCACCTTGACAGATGTGAAGTATGTGCCTGGACAAATGGAGAACTTGGTATCGGTCGTGATGTTGAAAGACAAAGGCTACGATGTTGTATTTAGTAAAGGAAAGGCATTCCTGAGAGACATAGCCACAGATCAGACCAAGAGGATTGGGATTCGAGTGAAGAATCTCTACAAACTAGAGGTAGATGATTGTGCTACATTGAGTTCGAAAGAAGAATTGGTGCAAAGCCAAGACATTGGCAAGTTATAGCATAGACAGTTGGGAAACTTGCATCATGGGACCTTGAAGATAATGCATCAGATCTCTACCGGACTTCCCAAAGGTAAACTTGAGCAACTAGACACATGCAAAGGTTGTACCTTCGGAAAGTACACCAAGTCTTCCTTTCATGATCAAGACAGTCAAGTTGAGGCGATCTTAGAGCAAGTTCATACTGATCTGTGTGGACCATTCTCGACAGCATCCACTGTGAAGCAAAGGTATTATGTGATTTTCATTGATGATTTTTCTCATAAATGTTGGATTTATTTAATGCAGAAGAAGAATCAAACCTTCTCAAAGTTTTGTGAGTTCAAAGCATTGGTTCAGAAAGAATCGGGGAAGAAGATCAAGGCCTTGAGAAGAGACAATGGTGGAGAGTATGTCTCTCAAGAGTTTAAGGACTTATGTTGAGCAGAAGGAATTAAAAGGGAATTGACGACACCTCATAACCCACAGCAGAATGGGGTGGCCGAGAGGAATAATAGAAGAATTATGGGGGTAGCTCAAGCGATGCTTTATGACTAAGGTCTACCACTTCACTTGTGGGCTGAGGCAAGCAACATAGCGGTCTATTTGCATAATAGAAGCCTGCATCGCATACTTGGGATGAGAACACTAGAAGAAGCTTTCTATGGGAAGAGACCATATGTGAGTCACTTCAGGATCTTTGGCTCATCGGTATTTTTCCATGTGACCAAGGATGCCCAGAAGAAAATTGAGCTGACAACAGAGTTGGGGATACTTGTAGGGTACACTGATACACCTCACAGCTATCGGGTGTACTTGCCTACTAGTCAGAGGATAGTGGTACGCAGAGATCTAAAATTTGATGAGCAAAAGGCCATCCGAGTTTCCCTTGAGAGGGTGCTCCAACTATAGGCTGTGGAGGAACTTTCAGTTCCTAAGGAGGAGGAGCCTCAGACTGATGTGGAGCAACTGCATGCAGAGATTCTAGGAGTGGAGGCATCCACTCAAGGAGTGTCTTCCAGAGATGGGTGGAAGCACACAAGAGAAGTTGACAGATTGTTGTCGGATGTGAGAGAGAATGTGGGAGAACCATCTTCTCAGTGCAGACAAAGGAGGTCACCTGATAGGTACACTAGATACATGGCCCTTATTGGGGAATGTATTGAGACTGAGCCATCTTCCTTTGAGGAAGCAGTGCAGCAGCCGATTGTTATAGACATTTTTGGGCACTGCAACCCCAATCATAAATGTCCATAAACCAAAGGCTCCTAAGTCCCTAAAAGTGTTGCTTCACTCCCTAAAGGAACAAGGTCAGC
>APFE030189979.1:222640-232874 GCA_000404065.3 Pinus taeda
TTGCTATTCTTGATATTAATAAAGCTATTCAAGTTTTCCTCCACATTCTTGTATGTTTGATGATATATGCATTTGTGTGGCCAATACATATCTGGTCCTGTATTGCTTATGTTTGTAGATCTTTGTTCTTCGATAGTATTATGCTGCTTTGATTCCACAAGTGCTCTTTGAAACTGGGTAGACGAAGAAGAAGCAGCAAAGATCTATCAGAAAGGAGAGGAACCGAGCAAGGAACTAAGCGCAAGACTGATGTTGGTGTCCTTTGTTCCCCTCTTATCTACTTCTCATAAAGGAAAGGCAAAATAGTTTTAACTTGTTTGTTTCTAAGATAGCTACCAATCTTAGTGGGATTAGCAGCTCCAAGTGGACACTATTCCCGATAACACCGATTTGGTTTGATGCTAGGGTCAAGGAGTATAACTCCATAGTTTGGAACAGTGTTTGGGATGTGGTTCCAAGATTGGAGAACAAGTCAATTGTGAGTTCCCCTTGGATTTACAAGGTAAAGCAAGCTATTGATGGTTGTGTGGAGAAACATAAGGAAAAATTTGTTGCCCATGGTCTCTCACAAGTCGAGGGGATCGACTATGCTGAGACTTTTGAACCTGTAGTAAGGTACTCATCTATTAGATCGATGTTGGCACTATTAGCACAGATGGATTGGAAGAGATGTGCATAGAGCAGTCGGAATGTTTTGAGACCTTCAATGTGAGTCGCATGTTTGCTGACTCAAGAGAGCTTTGTATGGGCTGAAGCAAGCACCTCGTGCTTAGTACACCAGGATTGACAACTACTTCACCAGGTTGGGCTTCACAAAGAGTGAAGCAGATGCGAACCTATATCACATCATGGTGAAAGGTAAGTAGTTGATCATTATTCTTTATGTTGATGATCTCATATTGACAGGTGATGATCAGTTTATCATGTCTTGCAAGGAGGACCTTCCAAGATAATTCGAGATGAAAGACATGGGTCTTATGCACTACTTCCTTGGCATGGAAGTGTGGCAGAAGGATGGGGAGTTGTTTGTGTCTAACGGCAAGTATGCCAATGAGATACTCAGGAGATTCCACATGGAGAAGTGCAAGCCCATGCAGACTCCTCTAACAGGTAACTGGAGGAAGGAGGATGCTACTTTAGGAGTAGTAGTAGAAGCTACTGTGTACAAGCAGCTTGTGGGTTCACTGATGTACTTGGTGAACACACGACCAGATTTATGCTATGCAGTGAACCAGCTAAGTCAAGCTATGGTTCAACCTACCAAGCTTTTTTGGAAGGAATCTAAGCATGTTTTGAGATACCTCAGAGGCACATCTCAGTATGGATTATGGTACAGACGGATAGAGGGCGTGAAGCTACAGGGCTTCACTGATGCAGATTGGGCAGGGAGTCCATTAGATCAGAAGAGCACATCAGGAGGAATTTTCAACCTTGGGTGACCGAAAATTTCTTGGTACAACAGGAAATAAAGGTTGGTTGCACTCAGCTCAACAAAGGCTGAATACATGGCTACAAGTCAAGCAACATGTGAGGCCATTTGGATGTGGAAATTTCTAGTTGGTTTGTTTGATCAGTGGATGGATCCAACTGTGATCTATTGTGATAATCAGAGTTGTATCAAATTCTCTGAGAATCCAGTATTTCATGACAGGTCCAAGAATATTGACATTCGGTATCATCATCTCAGAGAATGTGTGGTGAGGAGGATCATGTTGTTGCAGTATATTTCGACCGAGGAGCAAGATGCTGACATTTTGACTAAGGCATTGTCAAAGTGTAAATTTGAGTTCCATAAAGGTAGGATCCAGGTGGCAGATAATCCCTTTCTTGTTGAGAGGGAGTGTTGAAATGTGGCAACTAGAATATTCTAATTTTAATCTGTCCTTGAATTAAAATTGAGAATTAAAATTCGAATTTAGTCTAACCAGCTACTTGGAAAATAATTAATTAATTCATCCTGAGTTAATTAGTTGGATAAATTCAAGCTAGAAGTCTTTATGAAGTCATGCAACAGTTATCCATTTGATTGAGGAGATTATTCCTTAATTAAGGAGATAAGGGTGAGTTGTATTTGAGTTGTAATTAGTTAGCTCAGTTAACTGAGTTAAGTCCAGTTATATTAGTTCCAAATAGTTTGAGGAACTAATTGTGAGTTCAGTTAGTTAATTCATGAATGCATGCAACTACTGTACTCTAGATAACTGAATAATCTCTGATAAATAACTCAAGCATGTCAGTTCAGACAAAGACCCAAGTGAGATTAAAGGTAGGGACAATGTGCTATTAGTTGCAAGAATTTTCCTATAAGAAAATCTCTTGCATGCAGAAGGAATTCATTCTTTGAGATTTGCGCAGTTTTACAGTGTGTTGGAGTAGCGTGTGAGATTAGTGTCACACAAGGTTACAACAGGAACACCCAGGGAAAATTGTGCAAGGAAATAGGAGGCTTGGAGGGCAGAGGAAAAGGCATATGAGTTGTCTATTATGTCTATGAGCAGCAATGAGGAATTGTACTGAGAGCTGGATAGCTGTGAGAGCTAAAGCTATGTGTAAATCTGAGATATTTCCACTTGTATGATAATACAGATAGCGGGATTTTTAGCTGAGGCTTTCCCTAGAGTACGATAATACAAATAGCGGGGTTTTTAGCTGAGGCTTTCCCCAGAGTATTCTTCTATGTTTCATGTGTATTGATTCTTCTTCTCTGTTATATCTGTTTGATCTTGCTCAAATCGATTAAGATTCTGCAAGTTTGATTGTAGAAGTACATTAAGTATTTTTCTTTAGTATATTGCATAAGTTAATCTACAGTGATAATTTCTACAATGATATCTCTTAGATATGACTACGTCCGGAGTAGAAACCCTAATTTCTGTACAAGCTTCATATCTAAGACTCTATTGTAGATCAATATTTTCAAATGCACATAAATGATACTTCAATAGGATAGAAAACAAATAGTTATGAGGGTAAGAGTATTGAGAATAGATTCTCCCTCTAACTGGGGATCTGCATCATTCATCTTCATTCATGTAAGCAACCTATATCTATTAGAGTCATGCAACAACAGATATGTTAGATCACAAACATATGGCTATCATCATCATGACATCAATATTTCATCAAAGGTTAGACTTAAAGCAGTAGATAGATGCAGCATCCTATTTCAAATATTATGAACATAATATCATTTTCTATCAAGTCACTCCATCAAGTTACTGCATCCAGTTTAACTATGCCATCAAGACAAGACCATAGGCAGTAAGAGGTCTAGAGTATCAATCTTGGACTTATACCTCTCACATCAAGGTTATCATGCTATTCATGACCAATGAGATCAAATTAGGTCATTCAATAAAGCTTTATCAAAACAACAATAATTTCAATCACCCTTTCCATATGTTTTCATCATGCTTATTGCAAGCATTACTCATTCGAAAAGAAAATGGCATCTACCCATGGTATTCATCCACCCATGGAAGTTACCCATGGTATTGTAAGTGTCATCCACCCATGGTATTCATTCACCCATGGTATTTGCCCATGCTATTTTATGTGACATCAACCCATGGTATTCATTCACCCATGGTATTTACCCACCCATGGAATTTATTCGTGGTATTGTAACAAAAAAATACTATAAGTAACAAGTCACATTTTGTAAAAGGATAGTTTGTCTGCCACAAGGTAGCTTTTAGAGTTATTCTCCGTTTTAATAAAAAAAAAAATTTGTGGTTTTTCTTATTGGGAATTCTCTTCTTTTTCTTCTGCCATTTTCAAATTTTCAGATCTTAGGGGCCTCTCCCCCAAAATCCATTTCAATCTTTTAGATCTTGGGGGCCTCCCCCCAAATCTGGATCAGTGGTATCAAAGAAGGTTAAGATTCCATGGGAATGAGGGTTTCATGCATATTTCAGTTTCTAATTTTGCATCAATATTCAACAAACTTTAGGCATGTGCTATGTCCTCCACAGAGCATTTTCTTGGGCCAAGCGAGAAGAATTTTCCTTTTTGCATTTTTTTGTAGGAATGTTTTTGGGTGGAGAGTTGGCAAATCAGATCTAAAATTTTTGGTGAAAATTTTACAAAAGAAAATAACATATCTAGATTCCTTGCAAAAAAATACCCAAATGAGAAAAACAATCAGCGGAATCGGAGTCTGGATGAGGGAGATATCGCTAATTTAAAATCAACAGTTTTTTCAGAACTTTTGTGATGGCAGAAAAGTTGCAGCACGAATCTGAGATTCTAGAGTGTCCAGATAAGGCTTTCCAACACATGGGAAAATGCAAAATGGTTCGTTTGTTTCCAAAAACAGATTATAATAAATATTCTAAGTTATATTGACCAAGTTATGTCCATTTTAATTCTAGAGCAGCATTCAGAGTAGGTTCCCTTTGGAGACGTGCCCTCCCACCCTGCTTTAGTAGGCACCTGCTTCACATTCATCAGTTTCAGCATAGAAACATCTATCTTGGGTTATTTGGAGACGTTCCTTCCCAACCCATGTTATGTAGGCACCTACTACTTCATCAACAATCAACATGACATTTATGGGTCAACCGCACAAAATCCTTGTCATTGAAGTCCATTTGCTAGGCTGCACATTGTTAGTACCAGAGTTGGTCAAAAGCATTACAATGTATCTCTATCCTCTTATCTATTTTTTCATGGTTATGGGTCATCCACAAACCCACACTTCATCGAAGTCCATTTTCTAGGCCTCACATTGTCAGTATCACAGTTGGTCACAAGCATTACAGGGTATCTCTATCCTCGGATCTTTGTTCATCATGGTTATGGTTCATCCACAAACCCACACTTCATCGAAGTCCATTTTCTAGGCCGAACACTCTCAGTATCATAGTTGGTCACAAGAATTACAGGGTATCTCTATCCTTAGATCTTCATTCATCATGGTTATGGGTTAACTACATAAAACCCTTCTCTTTAGTGGCTCTTCATATTCAACAAAGGCTTCACAAGAGGGAACTTCATGCAATTGGGACCATTGCTTCTTAAGGAGGGAGGAATGATCCGAAAAGAAAATGGCATCTACCCATGGTATTCATCCACCCATGGAATTTCCCCATGGTATTGTAAGTGACATCCACCCATGGTATTCATTCACCCATGGTATTTTTCCCATGATATTGTATGTGACATCAACCCATGGTATTCATTCACCCATGGTATTTACCCACCCATGGAATTTATCCATGGTATTGTAACAAAAAGAGACTATAAGTAACAAGTCACATTTTGTAAAAGGACAGTTTGCCTACCACAATGTAGCTTTTACAATTATTCTCTGTTTTAATAAAAAAAAAAAAAATGTGGCTTTGTTTATTGGGCATTCTCTTTTTTTTCTTCTAGCATTTTCAAATTTTCAGATCTTAGGGGCCTCTCCCCCAAAATCCACTTCAATCTTCTAGATCTTGGGGTCTCCCCCCAAGATATGGATCAATTACTATCAGAATCATGTATAGTAGTCAATGAACTATCCTTCTATATGAAATCCATCGTGGCAAGTATCAAGAGTATCATTTTCTACAGCCAAGGTGCTAGCCTTCTTTATAGGATCAATGTATCCAACATATAGGCCATAGATGTTAGCCAAACATCAAGTGTATCAATGTATCAACATTAGATAACCTCATAGAATTCAAGAAGGTCAAAATGTTCAACACCAAGTACATAATTTCATCATAGGAGACATGTATCCAATTCACTTTCATATGCATGTATGAGCCAATAAAGAAAGAGGCATTCTCATCATACCTTAGGGCTTACCGAGCCAATAGATGAAACACTAATACCATGCATATCTTTTTGTGTTCAAATACTTGAGCAACCAATCATTAGTCATAGGCCACTTGAATCACTTTGTCATCTTCTCATCAAGTACCTCTTTATCTCTTTCCAAATCTACATCTCAAAATGATCCTCAAGAAGGATCTACACATCTCATCTCATTAAGGAGGTTAGAAAAATCCATATACTCAAATGCATATGCAGGAAGTACAAGAAATAAACATAATAGTCGAATCCATAAGTCTAACAATTAAGAAGCATCATAATTCAAGGAATAATTATCTTTAATGAGAGGTGATCCTCTCCCTCTTGAACCAATCTTCAAAAGCCATCAATGTCCATGGTCCATATACCAATGTTGTCTTCAAGTATCCAACCAGTTCTGCTAGGGATTATCCCATCTAGGGCTTCATCGAATCTTCTTCAAGTGTTTCACATAGACCATGCTAGAGTTTCATAAATCAAATATCAAGTCTTTTCCATAAACCAAGGTTTTCTCTCCAATCCTAACCTCATAGAATCTATCAACCCCTAATCAACAAGATGCCTAGGGTTTTCTTTAAAGTCTAGAACTATTTTAGTTCTTCACCATCTTCTTCTTGCTTCCATCAATGGTGTCATCATCGGGGTGATCTCCATGACTTCCCTTCTTCCTAGCTTTGATACCATGTTAAATTTTCTTAGGGCGACATTGTTCTTTGCTATGATAATTGCATTTCATCATTAATACATTAAGTTCACCCCATATCATCATTACATTATTTAGATCTACACCACTATACATCAGCATATGTAGTTATATAGAAAGAAACAACATCACCATCACCATCAATGCATCAAAACAAGAAGGAACAATAGAATTCAAACATGCACACACATAAAGACACCAGGATTGGTCCAAGACTAGGGCAAAACCCACTATGGGGAAAACCCTTGCAAATATTATTCTTCTTAGATCATCATCAAATGATGCAGCAAAAGAGAGTACAATGATCCATAACTTTATCTATGCAGCAAAACAATAATGATATCCATGAAACAAATCTAATCACGATAGAAATCAAAACCCTCATACTAATGGTTGTAATGTGCTATCAGAAACTAATGTTAATTGTTTTATATTGTTGTCACTCTATCAAACACTACTGAGCATTGTTGTCGTTGTCAATGATCCTAATACATATGTTTGTAGTAGATACCAAAAAATCAGATATATAGATCTATATATCTCTATAACCATAGATAGAAACCTAGATCTACCATATCATTGAAATCAATTGAAGATAAGATGGCAAACCCTAGATCTAAACTCCGATCACTTTCATAAAACTATTTGTGTGCGACCAAAACTCCTTGGTTGCTCTCTTAGATATTATGTGAGGGTGATTGTGACTACTTGGTCGCTCTTAGGAAGAATATGTGCATGTTATTTGGGTGCAACACACCTAAAACCCTAGGTTACTCCCTTGAAGTTACTGTGCATGTGACCAAGACAACCTAGTCGCTCTCAGGATCACTCTATGCGAGCGACCAGGGACTGATACCTCCAGATCTGCCTCTGAGGCCCAAGTCGCTCCCATAAGCCTTTGTTCCAATGTCTATGGGTCTCTGGTCACTCTCATAGGCTTGTGTTCCAGCATCTAGAGACTAAAATTACTAGTTCTGTGCCAATGTCTGAGATTTAGAAAATGCTAACCTAGAGCGAACCTTTGGCCTGTAATTTTAGACCCTTTTGTGAACTCCTTCCATCGAACCTATGCAAACCAAGGCAAAAGAGAAGAGAAGATGTGTCCAAATGATCTTGAGGTCTCTTCTATGTTAGGCTTTCCTGAGGGTTCACTTGGGGTTAAGACCGCCCCAAGAAGTTACTCATGTGCTTTGGGTCATCCCATTCCATAATACATGTATGAATAAAATAATCCATAACTCAACTTTTGCTTCACTAAATTGGGTGATATTTAGGTCGATTTTGGTCCTTTAGAAAAGAGGAATCTAAAGAAATCATTATCTAGGTCATTTGAGATGTTCAAGGTGCCATTTTACCACAATTTAAAAATTTAACGCTTACACTCAACTAGGGATGATTACACCTACCAATATTTGTCCATCGAGCAATATTCCATTCTAGATTCTTCAAATTTCATCACGTATCATCACGGATCATCTATGTCATGTAGTCATCATGCCATGTCCATCTCAACTATCTCATTGTCACAAATCATCATTGTACATATTGATCTATCCTTTTCTTATTCTTTCTTATCTCTTGATTTTTCCTACTCATATGATGAACATTATCGGATCTAGAAGAAAAAGGATTTGTTACTAGAGGGGATCTCAAGCTACCACCCTTTATCCATCAGGTTGTTATCTGGAATCTCTGCTGGCAGGCTACTACACCGGTCATCATCAATCGTCATTGGAGAGCATATTATCAAGGAGCACATCTCAACTTGGAACCACATCGGGGATCAATAACATCCACCCATACCGAGCAATAGGATAACTCATCACACATGGGTGTACACCCTTGAACCTCAATCACATAGGGGAGTACACCCTTGACCTTGGAATTTCATCGAGGAGCTTACCCTCAACCCGGAATCATATCAAGTTATCTCAACCCATCTTATTGCCTACTAATCTTCTTGGCGATGACCATGAATAGTAATGTGGTAGAAACCCTACATCATAAATGACTTGGGTTGTAGACCCCAATTATACTCTCAACTCGTTGGCCAAATGAGGAGTGGTATTCTCGACAAGCTAGATTGCTTGTGGGTATGATTCCAACTAGAGTATACTTTGCAAAGGCCAAATAGGGGAGCAACATTCTTTGACCTTATGAAGATAGGGGAGCAACATTATCCAAACTAATGGATAACATATAGGGGTAATGCCCTATTGTCCAAGGTTCCCTCAACCCCAGGAGCCCTTTAAATCCTCACCCTGGGAGCTCAAATAGGGGGGAAGAGTTGGTGTAGTGTCCTTGATCAGGGCTACTCTCATCATACTCGAATTTGGTATCTTCTTGACTCAATAGAAGTTGTTTCCTATTCATACAGAACATAAAATCAAATATCATGTTAGATCATATATAATCATATAAATCACAAAATGATACCATAAGCATCCTCCCTCTCAAGAAGGTTCCAACCACAAGCCTAAGCTTGTTTCTAACAACTGCATTATCTTAATTATGTGATATTATCTTGATCCCAACTATAAATATGGGACTTACTACCAATCAGATCATCACAATGTATCGATGTCATATCCAGATCATGCTCAAACATATCTCTAAGGAGCTTTTATATCCTGCCTCACAGCTAGCCATGATGGCAACATCATGATCAACCTTGGTCATGCTATTTACCTCTCATCCAATATATCATGGTAGATAACATACTAAAGCAACATTCAAATGTGCTTATCAACAATAAGTCAAATATCGGCATTACATCTATGAAGACACATATCATAGGATAAATATCTCATTCTCAAAACTAGAAGACCTCATGCAGATATTTCAAAGCATGATCAGTGGCAACTCTGTTGGAAATAATACTGAGAGCGGGGGTGAATTAGTATTATCTAGTAAATTATTTTCTTTTTCAAACCCAGAACATATACGCTACTTCAGTTAGATAAAACCGCATATATATGCAACTACAGATAAGGAAACCCGCGTATACCATACAGACTTATAATTTAAAATATTCTACAAATGTTGAACATTAATCTATGCATCAAGATCATATAAATAGTAACCAGGAACAGAAAAATAGAGCAGAAGACAATCACACACAAGAACACAAGATATAAGGTGGAAATCCAATGAGGGTGAAAACCACCTGCTGCAACATGTCTCTATTTTTTCAATTAGAAACTTCTTTTTACAATGATTCTGTACTGATGCAGTCCTTTACCACTACGCAGGCTGCTACTTGCAGAGAGCTACAACCCTCTCTCGTTTTCCAGCTTCTCCTGGAAGGGAGCTACAATCCCCTTAGTTCTTGTACTAGTTGAGATACTAGTATGCAGGCTGCTACTTGCAAAAGACTACAACCTTCTCTTCCTTCCAGGGACCACGTTTCATAAATTTTCAGACTGGATCCACAAATTAAACATCAAGAATTTCTGCATCAACCAATCACATTTTCACCAATCAAAACTGAATCAAAATAAACACTTCTCTGACGACTGTACCCAAATCATAATAATAGTAATCACACCCCAATTCTGAACCCAGAACACTGTAGAAATAAACAGAAGCAGCTAGAACACAAATCAAGAGATGTACGCTACTTCACTATTCAAAAACCTGCGTACAGATCTATAAATTCATTCTTTCAAACATTCAGATATTAGTTAACCCATATTATCAGATTTATAGATCAAGCGTGCGCCACATATCACA
>APFE030189979.1:235008-331668 GCA_000404065.3 Pinus taeda
TATTTTTCGAATAATAATATTTTCTTTCTACCATTAAGTAATTCTTGAAGTATGAAGAAACATTCGATTAATTCTTGAAGTATGAAGAAACAAACATTCGATTCCATTTTAATATGACAAATTGCACCAACCACATTTTACCCAAACTTGTTGTAACACCCCTTGTTGCTCAATATTTACTTTTATTTTACCAAGTTTTACACAAAACTTTAGAATTTTTAATTTTGCTTAACACAATTGTTAAGAAATTAACACTGGAAAAGAAACCAAAACATCATGATATTTTGAAAGAAATTGATTAATGTGTGATTAAGACAACTTAATAGAAACATTTACATTAACTCCTTGAACAATTGAGAAACAGTTTCCACCTCCCTTCCCCGAAGGGGGGGTGGAAGGAAAGCAGGGGGCTGCTAAAATTTTCCTAGAGTTGGGCAAAAAGAATTAGTGGGAACATGACAATGGAAAACAGACAACCTGGTATGTGACTTGAGGCTGGACGATAGTCCTGAAGCCCAGGATACTAGACTGTGGGTGTCTAGAGACTGTCAGGAGCAGGTGGTGCTCAGTGGGGGACGCGGGCAATAATTGCCAGGTCCATGGCAGGGTAGTGAAACCTTCCAAGAAATTCAAGTATCTTATATGCAAATCTAAATTCAATCAGATACAGATAAGTGACTATTTTGATTTAGTATTTAATTTCTATAAGGCTTTATGATAAGTTAAATAGTTAAGTATGCTCTGAGAATGGAAACAATAAATATCTGCTATCATTTAGACAAGAATTATGTATTTTGGTTATGAGCATAGAGGATATCATCTATCTTCCTAAATTATATGACTCTGTAATTTTATATTATGTATAACTAATTATTCCTAGAATCGTAGCATATTTAGCATATTATTGTTCAAATGTTTTTACAGAGGACATATATATGTATATATTGACAAATGCTTACAGATCATTACTGTTGAGACTCGCCCAAGAAATAAATATATAAAATTCATAGAAAACTACAGCTAAGTGACAAGTATATTTTACTTCTTCAACTAGAAAATGAACTTGGCAATATTCCATGAGTCTAAATAATAAAGATCTAATATTAACCATAGACTCAGTAAAGATTCTCTGTTCATAAATAATTCATTTATTAGTTAAAAATCGGTGAAGTTCTGCAAGTAATAAATCAGATCGACATAACAATAAAGGAGAAAGAACTCTAAGATTTTATACATATATGTAAATAAAACTTTAATAGATAGTACCCAAAATTGAATCCCCATCGCATTCCTGAGGAATGGGCCGAGGCCGATCGGGCTCAATGTAATAATATTGAAATGAAATTGTAGACCCTTACTATCTCTAACCAGAAAAGAAAACTAAAATAAACTCTCAGTGAGTAGCTTTATATATATATATATATATATACAACGTGCAGACATGATAAACTAGCTCCTAACCAGACACAGTAATCATAAAAATACAGTAGCAGTAACGGTGAAACTAGATGGATACATTTGACGAGGGTTGGGAAAGTGTTCACTCAAGGTTTTATACATATATGTAAATAAAACTTTAATAGATAGTACCCAAAATTGAATCCCCATCGCATTCCTGAGGAATGGGCCGAGGCCGATCGGGCTCAATGTAATAATATTGAAATGAAATTGTAGACCCTTACTATCTCTAACCAGAAAAGAAAACTAAAATAAACTCTCAGTGAGTAGCTTTATATATATATATATATATATACAACGTGCAGACATGATAAACTAGCTCCTAACCAGACACAGTAATCATAAAAATACAGTAGCAGTAACAGTGAAACTAGATGGATACATTTGACGAGGGTTGGGCAAGTGTTCACTCAAGGTTGCAAACCCTTAATAACTTAATAACAAACCCTCAAATTATTTTATATGCATAACCCTTAATAATCTCAGCTTAAACCCTAACTGACTTCGTCAAAGAGGAAAATGTTAAACTCTTCCATTCTTTCAGTCGCAATAAGGACTCAAGACACCAACTTGGAACAAGAGGTATGAAAACTCTGTTAGGAAGCTTGTTCTTAATAGCATCCTCGAAAGACTGCCAGTAACGAGGCATACATGCAAGACCATGATAAGAAATTATGAGCATAGAGGATATCATCTATCTTCCTAAATTATATGACTCTGTAATTTTATATTATGTATAACTAATTATTCCTCGAATCGTAGCATATTTAGGATATTATTGTTCAAATGTTTTTACAGAGGACATATATACGTATATATTGACAAATGCTTACAGATAATTATTGTTGAGACTCGCCCAAGAAATAAATATATAAAATTCATAGAAAACTACAGCTAAGTGACAAGTATATTTTACTTCTTCAACTAGCAAATGAACTTGGCAATATTCCATGAGTCTAAATAATAAAGATCTAATATTAACCATAGACTCAGTAAAGATTCTATGTTCATAAATAATTCATTTCTTAGTTAAAAATCGGTGATGTTCTGCAAGTAATAAATCAGATCAACATAGCAATAAAGGAGAAAGAACTCTGAGATTTTATACATATATGTAAATAAAACTTTAATAGATAGTATCCAAAATCGAATCCCCATCGCATTCCTGAGGATGGGCCGAGGCCAGTCGGGCTCAATGTAATAATATTGAAACGAAATTTTAGACCCTTACTATCTCTAACCAGAAAAGAAAACTAAAATAAACTCTCAGTGAGTAGCTTTATATATATATATATATATATATATATATATATATATACAACGTGCAGACATGGTAAACTAGCTCCTAACCAGACACAGTAATCATAAAAATATAGTAGCAGTAACGGTGAAACTAGATGGATACATTTGACGAGGGTTGGGCGAGCGTTCACTCAAGGTTGCAAACCCTTAATAACTTAATAACAAACCCTCAAATTATTTTATAAGCATAACCCTTAATAATCTCAGCTTAAACCCTAACTGACTTCGTCAAAGAGCAAAATGTTAAACTCTTCCATTCTTTCAGTCGCAATAAGGACTCAAGACACCAACTTGGAACAAGAGGTATGAAAACTCTGTTAGGAAGCTTGTTTTTAATAGCATCCTCGAAATACTGTCGGTGACGAGGCATACCTGCAAGACCATGATAAGAAATCAGAGTTTGGGCAATCAAATTTAACCTTGCAATTAAGAAACCCTTATGGGAAAAGCCTTATGCTCTTATCCCTTACCTGAAGGAGAGTCTTCTTGTCATGAAGGGGTTGAGGGCCTCAAATGCCAAATAACAATTAAATTCCACTCAACCCACCTTACAATCAGTGAGATGTTTAGTTTTAGATCTGAAACCTTACCTCGGGAAAGAGATGCGCCTAGCATGCTGCGATCTAGCTGGAGCACGAAGCGACAACCAAAGCAGACCTACAATTCGAAGGCGTTAGCAACCATTAACATAAACATAATGCTAAAGGACTGTAAGAATTGCAGAGAATGAGCAAATAAAGGTTAACGAGTTACCACGCAATTGCCCAGCAAGGACAGGTCAAGGACATTCAATACCACCACGGAAATACACAATGAATCAAACTGTCAACTGTAATCACCACAGCCAAGTGCAGAGTCCGACCCAGTTGCAGAACGCATCACATACTAGGGACCACCTAATGTAAATGAGAAGGAAACTTAACTGATAAGCGTAGAGGTGTTTAGGGTTATCTGCCATCATGTGAGCCGTTGGATTCACCACTGCAGATCTTACGATGGAGCAACATCCGGCATTAAAAACCTCAGTGCTCTGGCAGAGAACCAAACTGTCAATTAATGCACAGACCAAATGGCACATAATCATTCAGCATGCGTACAAGCAAGGTTTTCCAAGTCAGCTTATTACGAGGGAGGATCCTCAACACTTTAAATCTACCTACAATGCATTCAATTCTATTTCATATCATATTAACCATCATTTAATGTCGAACCTTACCATAGTCGAATGTGCCAAAGGCTACATAGTTTCGTAGTGTTCTATTATGGTATGAACTGTGAACTACTAATGTAAAAAAAATATATATTGCATATTATTGTAGCGTTATGTGTTACAGATGGTATCAGAGCCCAGGCTCAAACACTGAGACGCCTGAGATAAAATTTTATGTTAAAATTAAGCTCGGAATTTTTCTTTTATTATAAACAACTAAGTTTGGAAACTGTGAACATGGAGAAAGAGAGAATTAGAAGCTCCAATCCACATCAAGGTACAGGATGAAAGGGATCCCAGAGTATCAAACCAACCGGAGGTGCCTTATGTGGAGACCAATCCAGATATCTGGATACAGCTAGGAGAAGAATTTATCCGCATTTAAACAGGAACGCAACAAATTTCAAAAATAACCATAAATACAGAGATGCAGTAGAAATAATACTTCATTTCATTAATGTAAAATACTGAAATATGCTTACAAACATAGATGGAAATAAACTAGCTAGAGCAATCGTAGCTTATCTCTGATAAGAGATGTGGCGGCTACATGCCTCTGAACTATCTTACAATGAGGCTCGAAGGCCTATTTATTGTTGAGAAACAATGGAAAACCCTAAACATCCAAAAACCTAACCCTAGGAGATGAAGCGTCAAACTATGGGCCTCATTTTGGGTAAATTGGTACATCAACTTCCCAGGGTTGTAACTTTGGCATACGATCTCCATTTGACCTGCACCATAGCTCGTTAGAAAGATCTATACGAGGACTACAACTTTGGGAAGAGCAACATCGATTCATGGACCCATGTTGCTCCCAGTTTTCCCAAAAAATGTCGTTTAGGGCCTTAAAACGGCTCCGGAAATTCAGGACCCGAAAAACTGCTAAAAATAGTAAATTTTGCTACAATTAAGGAAAAAAATGAGAAAAAAAACAAAACAAAAGAAACAATTGTGGGGATCCAAGTGGGATAGGGGGGTGGCCACCAACATCCACCTAGATCATTCCTCCCCCCTTAGGAAGCAATGGTCCCCATTGCGTTGAGTTCCTCCTTGAGATGAAGAAACTTCTGCTGAGTTGGGTTCCTGGTGAGTTGTTCTGCAACCTCTGATGTGTCCAGTAATGGTGGGAAGCATGGTTGAGGTGGTCCACATTGAACACTCAGTGCAAGCGAAGGAATGTGAAAATGTTGTGCTCCAAAGCATTGTTTCCCACAACCTTGGTATGGGCTCTTGTAAAGCGTTATTTCTGCAGATGCAACCTAAGTTTGTCGCCCACTTTTAACTTGTGTGATACCTGATGTTGATCATGTCGCTGCTTGTACTTGGAATTTTCGAGAATGGATCAGCGATATATCGACCCATTGGGTAGAGGTGCTCTATGAGTCAGATCGAATGAATGCTTGACATGATAGTGCAACGGTATCCCTGTGGGTGAGGAGAAGATGTTCCTGCCTGCTTTCATGACTGTATCTATCTGCTGTTGTTGCTGCATGGATGAACCCTTTGCGCGGGGGACCTAGATGTGGCAACAATCTTCCCCTCGCTTTGAGGGCGAAACAGACAGAAAATAAATTTCCTAGTCTAGGAGATGATCTTGCTGCCTTTCTTAGCAGTGATCAAAGAGGTGGCGGTAGGTGGGGCTACATCTGGTATCATGTATAATGAATTACCCAAAGAAATAATAACAGCGCGAAGCCTCAACTCATACACAGCATGTTGCCTCCACAAGTATGGATGGCCTAATAATACATCACAAACATCAAGAGGTGCAACATCAGACAATACCTCATCTATGAAGGGCTTGATGTTGTAGGGAAGGCGGCAATGCTAGCAGACTCGGAGATCTCGCCCTTGGTGAAGCCACCTGACACTGTATGGTTGTGGGTGTGGTGTAGTCGGTAGGCCCAACCGCTTCACGACCTCTGCTGAAATGAAGTTCTTTTGGCTCCCACTGTCAACAATGAATTGCAGCGGCGAACCCTTCACCCACATTTCTGAGGGGAAAAGATGCTCCCCCTCCTCTAGATCTCCGAGCTCATTCTTCTGGATCTTGACAGTGGAAACAGTGGCACTGGGCTCAGCGTCAATGATCCGCTTCCCTTTGCCATTCTCCTTGTCGGGTTCTAACTCAGGGTCGAAACATGCATCTAATTCTAAAGCTTTCAACTCGGCCACTAGCAACTGCTTGGTCCGACACTCACTTGTGTTATGAGTGGGGCTCTTATGGAACTCACACCACTTTCTTGTGTCTTTCTTTGACTTGGTGTTTGTTCTTTTCTTGCGGCTTTGACGGGTTGTCTTGGGTCACCCCGCCTTGGCTTTGTCCTTTGTTCTTCGAATTCGCAGATCCAAAGTCTTGCTTCTTTTGTTTAAATTTATGCTTGATCTTGACAGCATATCGATATGACGTGTTGAGCGAGGAGATACTTAGGAACTCCATCTCGTCCTGGATGTACCTATGTAGGCAGCCGTGGTATTTGAGTACCAAATGGAGCTTAGAATCCTTGATACCCAACTGTGTGCGAAGGGTATGAAAAATGTTTGTGAATTCTGGCACATCTTGGTGCCTTCCCTGTCGCAGCATGGTCCACTTTATATATTTGTCCTCATAGATTTTGACAGGGTAGTACTGCTCTTTAATGGCATCCCGGAATGAAATCCAAGTGGGTGCAACTAAAAATAGTGAACCCGTACTTTCATTCTTCTGCTCGCAGTAGGTTTCCCACCAGTCCTTGACGTGGGGGGTTGCTTTCAGAAGAGCGAAAATAATATTTTCTCGACTGGGAAAATCATGAACAAAAAAATATCTTTCTAGCAGATTTAACCATTTATCTATGGCATCTGCATCTATCTGACCCTCAAATATGGGGATTTCAAAGTTAACTTGTACCTTAAAGGGTGTGGCGTTTCTAGACTAGCTGTTGGAAGCGATGCATCACCCGTGGGTAGCCATTGAAGGATCTGGGGAAAGCTTTCAATCATCGCGTTCCTTTGTCGCTCGAGGGCTTCTTCGAACAAGATTTTGATAAGATCTCCTGCCCCCTCGTCTTTCTTTTCATCTGCCATTGGAGGTCGTAGGGATTTGCGAGGCTAGTCTTGCAAAGGTTCAACCAATTCAAGCCCTAACTCCTTATATCCCGACCTTGTTGGGGACATGCAAAGAAAAACAAAGAAAGAGCATACCCACTCTGATACCACTGATCCGGATTTAAACAGGAACGCAAAAAATTACAGAAATAACCATAAATACAGAGATGCAGCAAAAATAATACTTTACTTCATTAATGTAAAACACTGAAATATGCTTACAAACAGAAAGGGAAATAAACCATAAACCAGCTAGGGCGATGGTAGCTTATCTCTGAAAAGAGATGTGGCAGCTACATGCCTCTGAACTGTCTTACAATGAGGCTCAAAGGCCTATTTATTGTTGAAAACAATGGAAAACCCTAAACATCCAAAAACCTAACCCTAGGAGATGAAGCGCCAAACTATGGGCCCCGTTTTGGGTAATTGGTACATCAACTTCCCGAGGTCGTAAATTTGGCATACGATCTTTGTTTGATGCACACCATAGCTCGTTAGAAAGATCTATCTGAGGACTACAACTTTGGGAAGAGCAACATCAGTCATTGAATCCATGTTGCTCCTAGTTTTCCAAAAAACGTCATTTAGGGCCTCAAAACGGCTCCGAAAGTTCAGGACCCGAAAAAACTGCTAAAAATAGTAAATTATGCTACAATTAAGGACCAAAAAAAAGACAGTGGTGGGGGTCCAAGTGGGATAGGTGGGTGACCACCAACATCCACTTGGATCAAGAATCCCAGCAAGCCAACGCTGCCTTGTTGGAAACTGTGCAACAGTTACGTGCAGAAATGATGAATTTAAAAATAGACAATGAACATCTGAGGCAGGAATAGGAAAAGATTCTCAAAAGCTTATCTGATCGTCAGAATCAACGAGGACCTGACCTCAATACAGAGGAAAGGGAAAAAAACCCCAACAGCCCATCATGGCGAAGAAAATGTAGAATGAGCAGAAGGACATAAGGAGGATGAAGAGGGGTGTTCTAATAACGTTTCATATCAAAGAAAGACCAAAAGATAGAAAGTAGAATTAAAAGGTGAGTTTAAAAAAATAAAACTGTCATTGTTCGAGGGAGAATCGAAAGAGGCAGCCGAAGCACGGTTGATCGATATAGGTAAATATTTCCAGATTTATGAATATACAAACAAACTCAAAGCACGATTGGCAGTTTACTAGTTACAGGGAAAGGCCACTCTCTGGTGGGAGGAGATTAAAATAATGAGAAAGATTGATGAAGAACAAGTGACGTGGCAAGAATTCCAAAAACATTTTGGGGAAAAATACTTGACTGAGTGTTATTATGACGAAAAAGCTAAGGAGTTCCATGAGCTAAGGTTGGGGACCTTGACCATGGACGAATATGTGAAGCAATGCACCTCCTTGTTACGATATGTTTCATACATGCAAGAGGAAAAATCCAAAATTTAGCGGTTTATTGGCAGTCTACCAAATTTTATGAAAAAGAAATTAGAATTTGATTATCCTAGAACAATGGATGACGCGGTACGAAAAGCCCGTATATGTTACCAGCAGATGAAGCAGAAAAGTGAAGCACCCAAGGGAACTTCAGGCAGAAGAATGAAGAATATACCCCCAAACAGACACCAGAAAACAGTAAATGTCGAAATAATCAGAAAAGAACCTTCGGGAAGTTTAGCAGAAATCCACCCAAATTTCCAGCATACACCGAAAGTAAACAGTCAGAGGGCATCAGTAAACCTGCAACTAATCAACCGCCAAAACAAACTCTGCAATTCTGGGGATGTGGGGAGCCTCATTATTTTAAGAACTGCCTACATAGAGCTCGAATGGAGCAGCTCTCCAATATGCAAGAAACCTCCACTATCGAAGATATAGCAAGAAGTATGCATAGAATTAATGCCGCTCTAGATGATCACCAATCGAGATACCAGCCTACCATGATTGAATGTGAAGGTATGGTTGTTGATCAACCTGTTTCTGTTTTATTTGATCCAGGTGCTAGCCTAAGTTATATTAGCCCCAAAATAATTGAGAAATGACGAATTTAAGAAATCATGGTTGGTCCAATTAGCTACTGGAGCTAAGAGAAAGGTGTTTGTGAAATCAGAAAATTGTCCGATAAAAATTTCAGGACAATCCATCCATGTTAACTTAAACATACCACCCTTAGGTTCATAATGTATTAATTGGCATGGACTATTTGGAAGGATGTTGGTCCTGGTAGACTGTAAGGAGAAATCTATAAGCTACCTTATAAAATCAAGGCAAAGAAAAGAAATTCAAGGGATCAAGAAAAGTCTAAAGTTGCACCCTATTACTATAAATCAGCTAGGAAAATGCATAAGAAAAGGCTCCCAGATTTATGCTGTCCAAGTTGGGTACTCTAATGACAAAAACAAAACAACTTCATTAGAAAGTATCCTTGTAATTCAGGACTTTGAGGATGTATTTCCGGAATCCATTCCTGGATTGCCACCTAGACGCAATATTGACTTTACCATTGAACTAATGCCTGTTGCAACCCTTGTTTCCAAGACTTCTTACCGCATGAGTGTCCCAGAATTAATAGAACTCAAAATGCAGCTTCAAAAACTTCTTGATAAAGGGTACATTCGCCCCAGTGTATCACCTTGGGGAGCCCCTGTGTTGTTTCTTAAAAAAAAGGACGGGACCTTAAGACTATGCATCGAATATCGACAACTAAATAAACTTACCATCAAAAATAAGTATCCTTTACCTCGTATTGGCGACTTGGCAAGGGGCCAGCGTATTCTTACAATTTGATCTAAGGTCTGGCTATCACCAAATCCGAATTAAGGATGAAGACATTTGTAAAACTGTCTTCCAAACTCGATACGATCATTATGAGTTTGTAGTATTGTCTTTCAGTCTTACAAACGCCCCAGCCACATTCATGAACTTGATGCACAACATATTTCATCCCTTCTTAGATAAGTTTGTACTGATTTTTATTGATGATATATTAATTTATTCAAAAAATCAAGAAGAGCACGAAAAACACTTGAGAATGGTTTCGCAGATTTTGTGAGATAATCAATTGTATGTCAAGTATAGCAAGTGTGATTTTTACAATGACAAAATTTAGTATTTGGGCCATGTTATATCAATTGAAGGTATAGCGATAGATCCAAAAAATATCAAAACTATTATGGAATGGAAAACCCCGAAAAACATTGCAGACATTAGGTCCTTTTTGGGCTTGGCAGGATATTACCACCAATTCATTAAAAAAATTTCAAAAATAGCTTTTTCCTATGACCTCACTACAAAAAAAGGGATGTACCTTTAATTGGACAACAGATTGCCATCAAAATTTTGAACAGTTAAAACAATTACTTACCACTACACCAGTGCTAAAAGTAGCAAATCCGGAAAAGTCATTCGTCGTATGCACAGATGCAAGTAAAGAGGGGGTTGGTGGTGTTTTGACTCAAGAAGGGAAGGTCATAGTGTACGAATCGCGTGAGTTGGACTATGAACAACGGTACTATGCTTACGATCTAGAACTAACCGCAGTAGTGCACACACTTAAAATGTGGAGACACTACCTTCTAGGAAAGAAGTTTTTGTTGTTAACTGATCATAGTAATTTAACAACAAGAATTAATCAGTGGTTTAAATGCTCAGTGGGCCAGGTGGACCGCTTTTCTAAGCGAATTCGACTTCGAGATGAAGCACCTTAAAGGAAAAGAAAATCGAGTGGTTGATGCATTAAGCAGAAAAATGCATTGCATATATGAAATATAGTTCAATCAAATACAGTCTAACCTTCCAAAAATTATCAAGGAAGCATCCCACAAAGACTCCGAGTATGCATTTCTGTGGCAACAAGCAGCAAAGGATCGGAAGAAGGGAAAACAATTTGACTATGACATAACTTCAAATAAAATGTTAACATTCAGAAACAAGATTTATATTCCCAACCAAAATTCTGTCAAACAATTGTTACTGGATGAATTTCACAGGAAACCTTATGCCGCTCATACCAGAAACTTTTGACAGCTATCCAGAAAAGTTATTTCTAGTAGAGTTTGAGAAAGGATGTTGCGGAATACTTATCAAAGTGTTTGGAGTGTCAGTTCGTGAAGGTAGAGCATCAACATCTCGCTGGACTACTGCAACCATTACCCATCCCCGAGGGGAAATGGGAGACCACCACTAGATTTTATTACTGGACTACCACCTACTAAGAAGCAGCATGACTCAATCATGGTGGTGGTGGACAAGCTAAGTAAAACAGTCTATTTTATACCTGTGAAATCCACCTACAAGAATGTAGAGATCATGGATACATTCATGCAGGAAATATTTTGATTACACGGAATCCCTCGGGTAGTGATTTCCAACAAGGATGTAAAGTTTACATACGTATTTTGGAAAATACTCTTTGTTGGATTGGGGACCCAGATTCAATTCAGTACTTCCTACCATCCGCAAACAGATAGCCAGAAAGAACGAGTGAATAAAGTCCTGGAAGACATGTTAAGGATATTCGTCATGCAACAACCACACAAGTGGGAAGACTGTCTCCATTTAGTGGAATTCGCCTCTAACAACGACCACCATGAATCTTTGAGCATGAGCCCTTTCGAGGTGTTGTATGGAAGGAAGTGTAGGGTACCCACAAACTAGAATAACCCAGTTAATAAGTTAGCATTGGGTCTAGATATGTTAACTGAAATGGAGGCCACAGTGAAAAAGGTTCGCCAGAACTTAAAAGTCGCTCAAGATAGACAAAAGGTTTATGCGGATAAGAAAAGGATTCATAAAGAATTTCAATTAGGGAACCATGTGTACTTAAAAGTAAACCACAAAAAAGCACCTTACAGTGGAAGGGTTGCGCCAAGCTGGCTTGATACTGCAGACCGTTCCAAATATTGGAATGCATTGGACCATTAGCATACAAATTAGCACTCTCAAGCCACATCCGAGTTCACATGTTTTTCATGTCTATTTGCTAAAATATATATATATATATATATATATATACTACCCTCGGCACATAATTATCTCGGAAAGTATACAGGTAATAAAACAAATGAACATGTGACATTAAAATTATTGTTTGGTGCAATTCTAACAGCCAGTTGTAAATTGTGCAAGTCGAGCCTGAGGGAGAGTTCCTGGCATAACCTCTTCGTATTCTAGATTGGAGAGAAACCACTTTACGGAAGCGAACCATCCCCCAAGTTGAAGTGCAATGGAAGCACTTTGGCCCGAAAAGGCCACTTGAGAGGAAGAGGAGACCATGTTGCAGATTTATCCAACACTATTTTCTCAGAAGAACACCCCTTGTTGCTCAATATTTACTTTTATTTTACCAAGTTTTACATAGAACTTTAGAACTTTTAATTTTGCTTAACACAATTGTTAAGAAACTAACACTGGAAAAGAAACCAAAACATCATGATATTTTGTTAAATGAAATTGATTAATGTGTGATTAAGAAAACTTAATAGAAACAATTACATTAACTCCTTGAACAGTTGAGAAGCAATTGCCACCTCCCTTCCCCAAAGGGGGTGTGGGAGAAAAGCAGGGGGCTGCTAAAATTTTCCTAGGGCAGGGCAGAAAAAACCAATGGGAACATGACAATGGAAAATAGACAACCTAGTATGTGACTTGAGGCTGGACAATAGTCCTGAAGCCCAAAATATCAAACTGTGGGTGTCTAAACACTGTCAGGTGCAGGAAGTGCTCGGTGGGGGACGTTGGACGTAATTGCCAGGTCCATGGCAGGGTAGTGAGACCTTCCAGGGAATTCAAATATGTTATATGCAAATCTAAATTCAATCAGATACAGATAAGTGACTATTTTGATTTAGTATTTAACTTCCAAAAAGCTTTATGATAAGTTAAATATTTAAGTATGCTCTGAGAATGGAAACAATAAATATCTTCTATCATTTAAACAAGAATTATGTATTTCGGTTAAGAGCATAGAGGATATCATCTATCTTCCTAAATTATATGACTTTGTAATTTTATATTACGTATAACTAATTATCCTCAAATCTAATTATTCCTAAAATCGTAGCATATTTAGAATATTATTGTTCAAATGTTGTTTTTACAAAGGACAGATATACACATATATTGACAAATGCTTACAAAACTGTTGAAACTCGCCCAAGAAATAAATATATAAAATTCATAGAAAGCTGCAACTAAGTGACAACCCAAGAAATAAATATATAAAATTCATAGAAAGCTACAGCTAAGTGACGAGTATATTTGACAAGTATATTTTACTCCTTCAGCTAGCGAAATATATAGTTTTGCCTTCTAACTCAGCAAATGAACTCGGCGATATTCAATGAGTCGAAATATTAAAGATTTCCAATATTAACCATAGACTCAGTAAAGATTCTTTGTTCATAAAGAATTCATTTCTTAGTTAAAAATGAGTGAAGTTCTACAAGTAATAAATCAGATTCGACGATATACCATGAGTCAAAATATTAAAGATTTCTAATATTAACCATAGACTCAGTAAAGATTCTATGTTCATAAAGAACTCATTTCTTAGTTAAAAATCAGTATAAATAAGATCGACAGAGCGATAAAGGAGAAAGAACTCTGAAGTTTTATAAATATATGTAAATGAAACTTTAATAGATAGTACCCAAAATTGAAACCCCATCACATTCCTAAGGAATGGACCGAGGCCGGTCGGGCTCAATGTAATAACATTCAAACGAAATTTTAGACCCTTACTATCTCTAACCATAAAAGAAAACTAAAATAAACTCTCAGTGAGTAGCTTTATATATATATTTACAAAGTGCAGACATGGTAAACCAGCTCTTAACTAGACACAGTAATCATAAAAATACAGTAGCAATAATGGTGAAACTAGATGGATACATTTGACGAGGGTTGGGTGAGTGTTCACTCAAGGCCGCAAACCCTTAATAATCTCAGCTTAAACCCCAATTATCTTTGTCAAAGAGAAAAATGTTAAACTCTTCCATTCTTTCAATCGCAATAAGGACTCAAGACACCAACATGGAACAAGAGATATGAAAACTCTGTTAGGAAGCTTGTTTTTAGTAGCGTCCTCGAAAGACTGCCAGTCACGAGGCATACTTGCAAGACCATGATAAGAAATTAGAGTCTGGGCAATCAAATTTAACCTTGCAATTAAGAAACCCTTATGGAAAAAGCCTTATGCTCTTGTCCCTTACCTGAAGGAGAGTCTTTCATGTCGTGGAGGGGCCGAGGGCCTGAAATGCCAAATAACAATTAAATTCCACTCAACCCACCTTACAATCACTGAAATGTTCAGTTTTAGATCTGAAACCTTACCTCGGGAAGGAGATGCGCCTGGCATGCTGTGGTCCGACTAGAGAACGAGGCGGCAACCAAAGCCGACCTGCAATTTGAAGGCGTTAGCAACCATTAACATAAACAGAATGTTGAAGGACTATAAGAATTGCAGAGAATGAGCAAATAAAGGTTAACGAGTTACCACGCAATTGCCCAGTAAGGACGAGTCGAGGACATTCAATATGACCACAGAAATACACCATGAATCAAACTGTCAACTGTAAAAACCGCAGCCAAGTGCCGAGTCAGACCCAGTTGCAAAGTGCATCACATACTCAGGACCACCTTATGCAAATGAGAAGGAAACTAAACTGATAAGCGTAGAGGCGTTTAGGGTTATCCGCCAGAGTGTGAACCGTTGGATTCACCACTACAGATCCGACGATGAAGCGGCATCCGACATTAAAAACCTCAGTCCTCTGGCAGAGAACCGGACTGTCAATTAATGCACAAACCAGATGGCACATAATTGTTCAGCGTGCGTACATAATTGTTCAACACTTTAAATCCGTCGCCAATGCATTCAATTCTATTTCATTTCATATTAACCATCATTTAATGCCGAACCTTACCATAGTCGAATAGTTTCGTAGTGTTATATTATGGTGGTAGGAACAGTTAACTACTAATGTAAAAAAAAAAAAAAATTATTGCATATTACTGCAGCGTTATGTGTTACACTTGTCAATTCCCTGATAAAGAATTTCGAATCTGGAGTGCTTTTTTATAATTTCATTATTCCTTTTAATTATTTAAAAAAAATCAGTATAAATTACATCAAGAAATATTTGCCAAAGCATTTATATTGGAGTGGTTTATAATGCAACTTTTTGGAGTTGCATGACCAAATCTAGAAAAGCAAATCAACATTATCAATGTCATTTATCAACCACCACCAAAATTAGAATTAGAAATATCATTTTATAATCAACCAACCACCAAATAACTAATCAGAATTAGAGTGAGAAATATCATTTTATAATCAACCAAATCTACAGGTACTGCGAACGCTAGCGATGTATTTTGCTTTAAATCTATTAAGGCTAAATTTTTTTTTTTGTAGGCTGGGATGGGACTCTCCAATTTACATGTTCATTAAGTATTCTTTAGCGGGGAAGGGTAGCCCAAGATTTGAACCCAAAACTTCCGGTTCGATAAAACTTCATTTCTACTGCCATTACCACTTGAGTTCCCTCATGTGGACCATTAAAGCTAAAAATATTAACCCTCTCTAATCATCAAAAATCAAACGACAAAGAGATAGGTCCAACAAAATACCAAACAATTGAGAAAAAAATAGACAGATCCACGACAACAAACAGAGAAAGATTTAAAGAATTTAACTTCATTGAACCAAAGGACAAATACAATAACAGTATGAATGACGCTGGCTAGATGGCTACGATTATCCAAAGCTAAGATGACGCTGGAGCTTTGTGCCGCCTCAGCACCTCCTTCCTAAATTCTTCTGTAATTATCCTATCATAGATATGTAATTATCCTATCATAGATATGTTACTTTGGCTGATAAAATTGAACAAAACCCTGAGAAGTATTTAAACCGTCTGGCCACACAATCCGTACATAATCGATAATCAAAATTGCTATTCGAAATGTCTGAATGCTTCTCATAGTGAGATTCATGTTATCTTCTTTATTTTTTACTAGCAGCATTTAAAATATTCCAAAAATGTATAGAACCGTAATGAAATTATCAAATTTCTCAAATATTCTAAAATCTACAATAAAATTACACAGAAAACCTATAGAACTATAATGAATTCTTCAAATTCTTAAATATTCCAAAATGTACAATAAAATTACACTGAAAATCTAGACACTGCAATGATTAAACCTTCTTGATTTTACAAAATTGTATTTGTACCTACCATGATGAGTTTCTGTCCAGAATGCTGCTGCAGCAGGATCCAGGGGACTGGCGAGATTTGGATCTGTAGTTACAAACATGGTTATCAATCAAAGGATCACGAGAGCATTAATAAATATCAATTCCAACCCAGGGAACTGATTATTGGGCAGTTATACCTGACAACAAGCGTTGTATGGAAAGCAGCAGGGTGCGAACATCATTGGCAGGCAACCAATTGTCCTTAAAAATAACAAATTACTTCAGATGTCATGAATCACAGAAATGCTAGAAATCAATTTTCATGTAAAAATCACATAAACCTCTTTTTTTAGAAATCACATAAATCAATTGCAGCAAAGTATGTAGCAAATTCTGAAATCTAAATATCTAATCAATATTTTGAACTGTCTTTTTCAGAACTGAACTGTTTTAGAATTCTGAAACTTTTTCCAGAATTGAAATTTATGTAGTGTTAAATCGGGTTGAGCTTTTTCTTCTGCATCCATCAAATTGATGAGCATTATTTTAAGCATCTGCCAAATCCATCGCATTGACCAAACATCATTTTAAATATCTTAAAAAAATCAAATATAACACAATTGTTTGGTGATATGATAAATTTATTTCTGGTAATTAGTTTAGAAGATGTGGTCTACCTGACTCAGTCAGGTACAGAGGTTTAGTTCTCACATGTTTTGCGATCCAATCCAACAATGTATGTGTGAGTGTTGCTCCAGCCACAATTTTAGATGAAAAAAATAAATTAATAAAATCAAAATTCCACAACTATAGACGTCTCTAATTAAATTTAAAAAGGCAAACCATCCAACATTAAAACTTAGTTACCTGAAATACCATCCAATATTAAAACTTAGTTACCTGAAATTCCTAACAATCTACTCCAGCCACGATTTCTTTAGATGAAAAAAGTAAATAAATAAAATTAAAGTTCCACAAGAACCATAAACATCTCTCATTAAATTTAAAAGGAAGTGTCTACCCAGCCAGAGGAATTGACGACCAGAAAATCCGGGCAAAAAAAATTCAAAAACGCTTGCACTGCAATGTTTGAATCATGTTTTTTGATGGTGGAAATGGATTAGCAAAATCAAAAATCTCTGGGCACCCAAAAATTTGAATTTTAATAGCTATAGCCTAGATTTACAAAAATCCAGGCCCGATTTTATCAAAATCTTGCTGAAATTTCCATAATTTTCAGAACAAAAAAATACTCTGTTTAAACTTTAGCCCTAAGTAACCGGATTCGTTATATAGAGTCCACGAATCCGAATCTGGCGTGTCAAACACGATTCGCCCAAAAATCGTGTCCAAAAAACACGACACGTCGAATCCTTTTATGACATGTCGAATCCCAAGCGTGTCATGAATTTCACCAATGTGTCACAAGTTTTGACATTGTGTCCTGTGTTCCAGGATTCGTTTGGCGGAAAAGTGACCTGCGCGGGTTAGAAAAGGCCGCATTTGTTCATTACAGCCACGGTGTTTATCATTTAGCAACCATTGTTTGAGTTGTTGGCAAGTGGAGAAGGGTTTGGAGCAAGGAGTTAAGGGAGTAGAGTGTTCGACAAGAAGATTCAAGCACCAGGTAAGTGCATTTCAGCTCCATTTTTTTGCATTTCTTATTCTATTACAGCAGTTTGTATATGATTTTTTGTTTACAAATTTGTGCATGTTTTGTTCAATTCTTTTACAGTATTTATGGCTCAATCAAAGGCAGCAGTTAGGGGGCAAAGGAAAGGCAAGAATGTCATGGGTGGAGATGCTCTTCCTTCCCCAATATCATCAAAGTCTGCTGCAAGTAATGTTGAGGGAAGAGGAAGACCTAAAGATAATGATAAATATCCATTGTGGAAATATGTCACAAGAGAGGATGGGCCAAACACTAAGGGCAAGGGAGGAGGCAATGTGCAATGGAAATGCAACTTTTGTCACATTTCTTTCAAAAGCACATATTACCATGTAAAAGCACATTTGTTGGCCTTACCGGGTTGTGGGATTGGAGCTTGTAAAGCTGTTTCTTTACAAAAGAGAAAAGAATTGGAAAAGGAGTCCACTGTTGGTATGGAACATGTGGCTTCAAAATCAAGAAAACCCAAGAATGAAGACCCCCTTCTATTTTTGAGAAAAGCCACCACCAAATTTCCATTTGAAAATTCTACTTCTACTGGGGGACAAGTAGCAAAAAGAAGAGCACTTGGTCCAATGGACAAGATTTTCCAAAAAGAGAGACGAGAAGAGCTTGATCTCACCATTGCCTTCTTCTTCTATCAAAACTTCATATCATTTAATGTTGCACGCTCACCTCTATTTATTGAGATGTGCCGAGCTCTAACTCAAGGGGCTCCGGCAGGGTATGTGCCTCCTGGGTCAGAGAAGCTGATAACCACATTGTTGACGAAGGCAAAAAAAAAGAGGTGCAAAAAATGCTTGAGCCTATTGTAGCATCATGGCCAACATCTGTGGTTAGCATTGTTTCTGATGGATGGACAAATCCAGCACGACACCCAATCATCAACTTCATGGTGTCTTCCTTGAGTGGTCCAATTTTCATAAAAGCAGTGGATACACTTGGCAAATACAAGGATGCACAATTTATTGGTGAGTTATTTATTAAAGTTATTGAATATATAGGTGTTGATTCTTGTGTGCAAATCATTACAGATAATGCACCTGTTTGCAAGGCTGCTAGCATGATTGTGGAAGCTAAATATCCACAAGTGTTTTGGACACCTTGCATTGTCCATTCATTGAACTTAGCACTGAAATCCATTGCTTCTAATGTGCTTTGGATTGGAAGCATTATTGAAGATGCAAGACATATCCGTAACTTTGTGCAAAATCGTACAAATGCCTTCACTATCTACAAGGAGTACACCAATCTATCATTGTTGAAGATTGTTGATACATGGTTTGCCTTTTCATCCATGATGTTGAAGAGGTTAAGGGAGGTCAAGACTGCTCTTGGGGCCATGGTTATTTCTGAGTTTTAGTCTTTTTGGAGAAAGACAGATCAAGTAGCCTCTAAAAGAGTGAAGGACACAGTGCTAGATAATGCTTGGTGGGAGAGGGTAGATCTAATATTCAGATCATAGACCCTATCATTTCTTTGCTTTGATTTGCAGATACAGACAAACCCATCCTACGAGAGGTTTATGAGGGATGAGATTCCATGATTGAGTCTATGAGGAGCATTATTCTACAGAGTGAGTGCCCCGAGTATGAGACATCACCAGAGGCCTTCTGTGATACTATACAGAATATTCTATTCTTGTCAGCAGATGGGACAAGAATTGTACACCTTTACATTGTTTGACTCACTCATTGAACCCCAAATACTACAGCCATGAGTGGCTGAATGGTGGACCTTCCCACAGATTCCCTCCTCACATGGATGGTGAAATCTCACAGGGGAGGAAAGAGGCATTCAGGCGGATTTTTTAGAATAGTGCATTGCTTGCTGAGGTGGAGGATGCCTTTGCAGAGTTTTCCACTGGCAATGGTCGATTTGGAGGTTATGATGTGATTAGAGACAGAGGGGCTAAGAAGCCCTATTCTTGGTGGGCAAATCATAGGGCAACAAGCCCTCCTCTTCAACAGTTAGCCATGAGGCTTCTCTCTCAAGTGACTTCATCCTCTTGTTGCGAGAGGAATTGGAGCACATATGGGAATTTGTATAGTGTGAAGAAGAGCAAGCTTGAGCAGTCCAGGGTAGAGACAATGGTGTATGTGCACACCAACCTTCGTCTTATTTACAGGCAGAGGGAAGAATGGTTGAGGGGAAAAACAAAGAAGTGGGATGTCTTTCCTAATGATATGGGTCTGGACACGAGTGTTGAGTTGGCATTAGCCAACATGGATCTCAATGATCCAATGCTAGAGCCGGTTAGATTTGATGACTTAGAGGTTTCATCCTCCACACCAGCAGATGCAGAGGCGACTATGGATACCAGGGAGGAGGAGAATGCAGAGGAGCGCAATGGGGACCATGATGATGAGGACATTGATGCTGATTCCGATGTTGATGATGAGGATTGATGCCTTGAGGCTTGTATACCTGTAGTTGTTTTATATTTTCTATTTCTATTTGCCATTGGCATTGCACTAGCACTACCTATGTAACACATTTTGATTTGATGACTTAATGAGAAAACTACAGTTGTCAGTGTGTTTATCTTACTATCTTGTAGTTGTAAGTTGTCTTCCAGTTATGAATTATGAATCATGATTTATGTGACCAGTACCACTCACATGTATTTGAATTTTGTATGTACTATGCATGCTATAGATGAAGATCTATGTTTGAAATCAATAAATTTGTATCATCAATTAAAATTTGTGTAAGAAATATTTAATTTTTAATATATATATATATATATATAAAATAATATATAATGAATCCTATGTGTCTTGTTCGGGGTCAACGTGTCCGAATCCGACACCACGGATCCCGAATCCCCGTGTCAGGTGACTTAGCTTTAAACTAAGACTAAGCAGCGATTTTAAAAAGGCAAACCATCCCACATTAAAACTATAGTTAACTGAAATTCCTAACAATCTTTTATCACCAGATTAACTCAAACCATCAAACATTAAAACTCTAGTTACCTGAAATTTCTAATAATTTTATATCACAAGAACTTGTTGCATGGACTGCACCGTGTTAAGTTCTGTGTTCACCTGAAGAATGTCGAGGCAGATGTCGCCCTCGGGGTGTACGTTGGGATGAAAACACGGCGTGGTGAACTTGACAGTTGGAGGATCGAAAGGATATTCGTCTGGGAAAGAAATTGATATCCTGTAGGTTAATCCCTCGTATCGCGTGCCAGGGCCTCCTTCGATTGTGCCCACCCACAGAAGCATGCAGCTCTCCACAGGGAATGCACACAACCCAGGTGGTGCGTCCATCTGCCCTGATTAATACTTTTGCAAATTAGTGCAAATGGCCATGGCCTGGCCCAAAATAAAGATACTAAAACTAGGCGCAATGAACTTACCCTTACAGTTATGGTGGTTCAAAGATTCGATCCATTCGAAATTTTGATTAGGAATTAAAGTTGTTTTGTGCAGATTTAATCATGTTAAACTTTTTTCCATGAATTTAAGTTTAAATTAATTTAAAATTGAACCCAAAAAAAACCTCCCTGACATATGTTAAATTTAAATTTTAAATTAAATAAAATTCAGATTAAACTTAAATCACTGTCCAAATCTTTTCTGTGAAACTCTTATTCCAAGATTAGTTTACTCCAACAGTTGGTAAATATGAACCTTACAGGAAATCAGTTCATAAATGGACAATCCCAAATTCATGATGGAAAATTTGTTTATAGAATTATAAACTTTATCTTAGATACAGGGAATAAGTTAATAAATAAACAATCCCAGTATCAGGACAGAAATTTTCAAAATGATGAGAATTTTGGTCTTTGATTATAATGATGAGAAATTTGACCATAGAAATTTATTTTTAAAATTTCCAGTCAATTTTATGTTTTAAATCACTGTTCAATCAGATTCTTGATTCAAAATTAATTTACTCCTTTAACGGTTGATAAATATGAACATTTTTTTTCAGGAATGAAAAATCTAAAATGCAGTCATGTTGACATATTAATTCTGACGAGCATTATACCCCAAATCTGGCGAAATCTCACAGAATCCTTGGCCTAATATTTAAACAATCCCAACTACCAACTTTGTGATGGAATTATTCCAAATGATAGAAAATCTGTTCATAGAATCATAAACCTTATCTTAGATGCAGGGAATAAGTTAATAAATAAACAATCTCAGCATCATGATGAAAATTTTTATAATGATGGGCGATAGGATGAGAAATTTGATCATAGAACTTTGTTTTTAAAACTTTCAGTGGATTTTATTCTTTAAATCACGATTTTATTCTTTAAAACACGGTACAATTCAATTCTTTTCTGTGAAATTTTTGTTGCAAGATTAGTTTACTCCTTCCACCGTTGATAATATGAACCTTATCCTAGATACAGAGATATACAGATTCATGATCGAATTATTCAAAATGATGGAAAAAATAGTCATAGATCTATAAACCTTATTTTAAACACAGGGAATAAGTTAATAAATAAATTATCCCGACATCATGATGGAATTTTCAAAATATTGAGAACTTTGATCATAGTGATGAGAAATTTGATCACAGAATTTCGTTTTTAAAACTTTCAGTAGATTTTAAAACAAACTACACCTCTCAGTAAATTTTAAAACAAACTTCAGACATAGACAGTTGATTTTACACTTATTAATCCACTCTTGCACTCATCTCTAATATAAACCCTAGCCCAGAGTCGAAGTGAAAGCAGCAAATAAAACCCTAAATATATCTAAACCCTAACACTAGATGTAGGATAGTCTGTACCATTAATTGCATGAGCTCAGACTGCAACCGGCATAAGATCAATGAAGAAAAGCATTAGCAATGTAAAGAACAGAGAGCTAATCTCAAAAAACAGAACAGACATTGCTGAATTGCACCTTTTCATGACAACCTCTTTTGCCATGGCATGAGCTTCTGCTCTACGAGGCCTTCTGGATGTTATTTTTTCTGGCCAGGGTTCATACCATGCTTCAGATTATGAAAATATATTGCAAGCCTCTAGTGTTCAATACCCAGTACCCTGAATTTCTTGATACTGCAATAAATAAGTTCATAAAAACATGAACGATTACAGTTATAAGTAATAATTCTTTCTAAATCCATTGCGGTTTGGCGATATCGTTGTCTGTACTCTGTACTTGCTTTAACAGGCATTAATTATTTATAACTCCACGCCTCGCAATCACCATTCCTGCTCCTTTCTTTGCCAGCAGATCATCTAAAGGTCATTTATTTTGGACAACTGACTCCAGAAACACCTATAAATGCCCTTACTACACAACGAACGGCCACAACCCAATCCAAATAATAACCTTCAATGTATGGTTATATTGTTTGGCACTCTTCAAATCATTTGTGCTGCTGCTGATTTCATTTTGCGCACGAAAAGATTGAAAAATATTTTATTTGATATATTATGATAAATATTAAATATTTCTAAATTATTTAAAAATGATTTTGTTAAATTATTATTTAATAATTAAAACGAAGTAATTTGATTTAAAACTGCCAAAACTTAAATGATATAGAAAAATTATTATATATTTTATATAAAAAAATCATGTCTTCACAAAAATTTTAATTTTTTAAAATTGAAAAAAAAAATTATATATATATATATATATATATATATATATATATATATATATATATATTAACTACTTAAAATAAATGAGTTTTAAGGGTCATTTCAATTGGTCAAAATTAGTGTCTTGCTATCCGGAGGTCATAGGGTCCAATCTCCCCGAAGCCCTTGGGGTTAGGCGTTGCTAGTGGGTCGCAGGGTTAGATTTCCTTCGGGGTCGATTAGCCCAGATTTTTCCCTGGACATAGCATCCCTTCGGGGTTGATCAGCGCACAGATTTTTCCGTGGACGTAGCATCCCTTCGGGGTTGATCAGCCCAGATTTTTCCATTGACGTAGCTTCCCTTGGGCCCAGATTTTTCCGTAGACGTAGCACCACACGTTGACCAAGGTAGTTTTCCTTGATACGTAGCTTCTTTCGTGGACATAGCATCCCTTCGGGGTTGATCAGCCCAGATTTTTCCATTGACGTAGCTTCCCTTCGGCCCAGATTTTTCCATAGACGTAGCACCACACGTTGACCAAGGTAGTTTTCCTTGATACTTAGCTTCCCTTGGACCCAGATTTCTGTAGACGTAGCACCACACCTTGACCAAGGTAGTTTTCCTTGATTTTTCCGTAGACGTAGCACCACCCATTGACCAGGGTGTCCGTGAACCAAATGCCTAAAAAAATACTCAAAATCAATTAAATTAATATTAAAAAAAATCAAAAAAAAAAATAGCTAATAAAATAATATTAGGTTTATAATTATAATTATATTACAATATTAAAAGGCCTAGCTTGATTTATAGGTTAAATGATTTTTTAGGGTATTTAAAATCTCTCATAAATTTTTAAAAATTGAGTTTAAATTTGTTAATTTATAAAAAAAAAAAAATTGTACAATCTTTTCAGGTTGTTGAATCCATTTCTACATTCAAAAATGTATTTTAAATAACAAAAAAATAATAATTAAATTTTATCATTGGATTCCAATGAAAAAAACTATTTCATTTATAAATTGCGCTACATAAAAACTATTTCCTCTATAAATTAAACTAGATAATGTTATATATACTAAATTAAACTATATCTATAAAAATAATGTTATAAAATATATGTCCACATGGGGTAGCTCAAGTGGCAATGGTTGTGGAAATGAAGTCTCACCGAACCGGAAGTCTTGGGTTCAAATTTTGGGCTACCCTTCCCCCATTGAGGAGTACTTAATGGACAATGTTCTTATCATAATATTTTGATGCATCATTTTCAAGGTTTTAGCATGTACTCTTTAATGTGTCATTTTTATATTTTCATTTTTTTTAATCTTGCTTTATATTTTTATAACTTATAACTTTCATTAATTTGATTAAAATTAAGTCATGTATTATTAAGTATATTGTTTTAATTTTTTTTAAGTTAATTTATGTTTTATGTTAGATTTGATTTTTGTTAAATTACGATATTAATATTATATAATTGAGGTTTTATTTTTTATTTTTAATTTACCATGTTTTGTAACAAGATTTTATATTTATTTTTAATTACATCATAATATTTTTTAAAATATAATATATTGTTTTAGAATTAAACAATTAGATAGATCACAGAGTTAATTTTTTCAAAGGTATATGATTTCTAGATACATTGTTAAAACACTCAAACACAACAAAGTATAGCTTAACATATAGAGAAGCATAAAAAACCAAAATATTTATATACATAACACATGATTCATAACATTGTATTACACACTTTGATTAACACATAGAGCCATCTTATATGGCACTAGACGCAATTCCCTTGAAATGAGGAATGCAAGGTCCATATACATTGGTTAAAACAAATAACAATATCTTTGATTACGGAGTCTTCTTCCCATACACTTTGGCATAAATCAACTTACTTAATGGTCTTTGGAAGAGAATAATCAAGAAACTTTTGCAATAGGATGCACTCAATTCTATTCCTAAAATGTGTAGTCTCTCCAATAAGAGGTAAAGTTCATTGTCTTTTCACTTACCTTCTCAACTATTTAGCATAGAATGTTGCATCACAGTGGAATGGAAACAGGCAAGAACCAATATATTGGAGGGACGGAGAGAACAAGTTCATGCTCATTGTTGTTCTTTTGCATTATTATGTGCAACAGAAACAGAGCCACCCCCACCCTTGTTGGAAATATTATTGTCATTGATGTTAAAGACAGTGGAAGACAATACATTTCCAAGATAAATATTGCAAGATGAAGAATGTTGGAAAAAAAAAAAAAAATTGGATGTCATGTTTTTACTTGATGCCTTGTTTGGATACCCTATTTTTGAAGGAATTTTAACTCTAAATACCTATCCCAAATGGTAGTATAAGCAATATGGTTGAATAGCTTATTTTAAGACCTTTCCAATGGTATATGGCACTCCCTCTAACTCCATAAGAATGAGGAGATAGGAAAGAGTATGTCATGTCAGTCCAGCGAAAAAGTACAAGTCAGCCCAGCTATAAAGTAAAGGTAGACCCAACCAATTTTACAAGTAAACCTCATAAAGAATATAAATAATGGATAGATGAGTGCATTAAAATATCATTGAAACAAGAAGAGATCTGAGGTGTGTAAGAAAAGTTGGGGAATACTGTTGGATCTTAAAAATGGAGCAAAAATGTGATTTGTGGAGTGAACGAGTTATCTTGATGTTTTCATTATAACTTATCTTTTGGGATGTTTCAGACCATGAAACTTAAGGAGGGAATGGGGGCATGATGTTCATGTACCCGTGGTAGAAATTTTAGACTTTGGTTTGTTATAAATTTGGAGATATGCTCTAAGGAAGTTAGGGTTCATGGATGCTCCTAAAATATGTCTCAAACAAGTCAACTGGCATTTTCACTATAACTTTTCTTGTGGGATGTTTTAAACCATGATGAGACAGAAGTGATATCTTCATGTACCTATGATAGAAATTTCAGACCTTGGTTCATTATAGTTTAGAGATATGATCTAAGAAAGTTGGAGTTCTTGAATGCTCTTGAAACATGCTTCAAACGGGTCAGCGTGGAATTTGCGTTATAGCTTGTTTTTTGAGATGTTTCAAACTATAAAATATGGAGGAGACAAAGGAGAGATCTCTAGGTACCTATGGTATAAATTTTATACCTTGGTTCACTATAATTTTGAAGATATACTTAGAGGAATCTAGGGTTCCTAAACCTAAAATATGCTTCAAATAGGTTAGTTTGGCATTTTCTTTGTAACTTTTTTTCTTTTTTTTTGGGGGGGGGATGTTTTATACTACGAAATATAGATGATACAAGGATAGATATTTAGGTACTTATGGTAGAAATGCAAAACTTTGGTTCATTATAATTTCGAAGATATGAAATGTGGAAGTTGGGTTTATTAAATAGTCACGAAATCAATCTCAAACAAATCAATTTGGCATTTTTGTTATAACTTATTTTCTAGAACGTTTCAGAGTGTGAAAACTTTAGAGATCCAAGGAGACTTACAAAAGTGTCTCGGGTAATAATTTTATAATTATATTTGTAAAATTAAATATGTGGCATGTTGTACAAGTTTGTTCTTAGGAAGAGGCTAGAAACAACAAGTTTTGGGAGAAACAAACCCGGTGAAGGCATAAGTAGTATGTAGGCTTGGTGACAACAGAAGTAGCAAGTAGACCTAGTGAAGGTAGAACTAGCTATCAGGCCTGGTGAATGCAGAAGTGGCAAGAAGACTCAGCGATGTAGTTCGATGCCTACAAATATCTTTCAACAAAGGATATTCGTGTCTCCAATAGGTGGGTACCTACCAATATTGCAACAACTGTGTTTAGTGTCTCCTGTGGGATGATGCCTATAAATCTCGTAGAAAAGGGGATTGGTGTCTTTTGTAGGTTGGTGTGTAGAAATCTTGCAACAAACAATATTGGTGAATCTTGTAGGTTGGTGCCTAAAAATCTTGCAACGGAGGGGATTGGTGTCTCATATAGTTGTGTGCCTACAAATCTTGAAGAAGTGGGGATTGGTGTCTCTTTCAAGTTGGTGTGTACAAATATTGTAATAGTAGGTTAGTGCCTACAAATTTTGTATTAATAGGTTGATGCCTACAACGATTTTTTACAAATAAGTTTCCATTTATATTTTGTGTTATGTATGTGAGATTGTTTGGTTTTGATTCATGAATGTTTAAATTAAGTAATAAATTTCCTTATATTTATTCACAACCCCTCCCCTCTCAGTATAATTGTGAATCCAACAATTGGTACTAGAGAATTTCCTTCAAAAGAAGTCCAACCATTGGAAGGAAGATCTCAGAGGGATTATGGTCAATCATGAAGGTTACTTCACAAGCAGAGCTCCACTATTCAAGGGAACAAATTATGCTTTCTAGATGGTAAGGATGGGGACTTATCTAACGTCTCTTTGCTTCAACATTTGTTAATTTGTAGTGAATGGTTGTAAAGCTCAAACATCTCCTCCATTTGATGAGGATTGTAAGAAGGAGCCTTGTGTAAATAATGCAAAATCCATGAATTCCATCTTGTGTTGCCTATTAGAATCAGAGTTTGTCAAAGTAATGCATTATGAATCTACAAAGGAAATATTGAACAAACTTCAAAACAACTATGAAGGAGATGACAAGGTGAAGAGGGAAAAACTTCAATCCCATAAAATATAATTCGAGAATTTGAATATGAATTATGAAGAAGATATTACAACCTACTTTCTTCATGTGGGTGGGATTGTCAATGTTATTAGAGGAATTGGTGAAGGAGATAAGGAATCATTGATTGTATACAAGGTGTTGATATATATACCCTTAATATTTGATGCAAAGGTCTTAGTTATTGAAAAAATGAAGGATCTGGAAAATCTGAAGATGGATGAGCTACATGGGATTCTCATTACATATGAAATGAGGATAGAAAAAAGAAAGTCAACTTTGAAGGAAGCAACTTTCAAAGTTTCAAACAATATAGAATAACTTGAAATTAGTTATTATTCTAGCAAGGAATCAAATTCCAAAGGAGCACAGTTTGTGAGGAAGATGAAAAGAGGATCTAGTGAATATGAAGGCAAGCTACCATTCTAATGTTTTAATTGTGGTATAATAGGGAATTTTACTGTTAAATATCCAATGTGAGGAAAATGTTGATGAAGAAGAGCATGGAAATAGAAGAAAATCTTATAGACACGAAAGAGGAGAGTATTCCAAGAAAAAAGGTTTTTATTTCAAAGAAGATAGTAGCTCCTTAGAAGAGAGTGATGAATATGCATCTAATATTGACAAAGAATAACTTCTTTTTATAGCCAATGATGCAAAGACTATTTATAAAGAATATGAAGACAATGCAAAATGGAAATTAGATTCTAAGGATGATGATATTGATGGGGAAGTAAATCTTGAAGCAGAACTTGTTAGTGCCATAAAATAAATATAAACTCAGAGGGGAAAAAATTGAAGGAACTATTATAGAAATGTGATAAGAAAATGGATCACGATGAAACAACAATTTCCATCTTAAAGGGACAACTAGAAGAGGAAAAGAGGATAGAAGAATTAGTGAGAAGTCGATTGAAGGAAAAAAAAAAGAAGATTGTGAAAATCTAGAAGAAGAAGTTGTTTTCTTGAGAAAGAAACTAGAGATATCAAATGCTCAATTGAATCAAAGCTTGGAGTTTAGAAAGAGTACCCAAAATCTTAGATGATATTCTCATCTATCAGAGATCACCTTTTATTAAAACATATCTTAACCACAAGGAAAATCATAAGATTTCCAACGGAGAATCAAGAAAAAACCCATCAGAAAAGGAAAATGAAGAAAATACCAAAATCTATGTTCATGTTCTCAAGAGCTCCTTCAACAATGTAAGTAGCACCAAGGTAGGAGATGAAGACTAGGAGAGACTTAACTTTTCTACAATATCAACAAGAACGAATTCAGAAGAGTAACCCCACCAAGAAGCCTTTTGTCTCGATATCAAAGTCTCTTCTTTGTTTTTTGCTTTACTTGTAATAATTGTGGTCATAAAACACTACATTGTAGAGCTTATGTAAAAAATGGCTATGTGAGAAATAAAAACAAAGGATCTTATATGGCATCAAATAATGGTTTTGTGAGCAACAAAATTAAAGAAGGCGGCGTTATAAGATACGACTCATTTGCTCTCCTTTTGGATCATGTTTAATGCAATAACTATAGACACAATGCATGTGATTGTAGAAACACATCAAGGTTTCCTTAGCAAAGCAAGGAAGATGATATTACTAAGCATAGAGAACAATGCACAAAGATATGGAAAAGCAAGCAAGAAAAACAAGAGGAATATGGACTTGCTGTATATGCTCAAAGAAAAGCAAGTAAATGGTTTATGGATAGTGGATAGCCAAAACACATGACAAGATATCAAATTAAGTTTCTTAATATAGAAGAAGAAAAAGGAAGTAATGTTACCTTTGGAGATAATGCGTCAGCAAGGATAGCTAGAAAATGCATAGTTAGTCTTGATCATGGAAATAGTAAAACTCACAATGTCTTATATGTTGAAGGTATAACATAATATTCTAAGTGTATGTCAAATGTGAGATCAAGGATATGATCTCAAATTTCATTATAAAGGATGTGAAATAACGAAAGCAAGTTTAGGTTGATTGGTGGAAAAAGCAACCAGGACCTTAAGTAATACTAATGTCCTCGATGAAGTTAGAGGAGAAAATTATTGTGGTATCCCTCTCAATAAAGGAAAAAGTAAGTTCATGGGGAATGTCCCTTTTCCTTTTATGTCAAATGGGGAGTTGTTTTAGACAAAGGGAAAAGTTGCAGACAATGGGAGTAGTCATTTGTCATTGATGTCAAATGGGGGGAATCACAGACAATGGGAGTAGTCATTTTCCATTGATGTCAAATGGGGGCAATCACAGACAATGGAAGTTATTCAGTAGGAGTGTCCAAATGTTTGGGGTTTCTATCGATGAAAAAGGGGGAGAATCTTGAATATTTTGTTTCCATTGATGTCAAATATAGGGAAAGACCAATAATGTCAAAGTTAGTGGGAGACCAAGATGGATACTCAACTAAAGGTTAAGGAGTACAACAATATTGTTGCAAAATTGACTAAGGTTTTCCATCAATGATAAAGGGTGATATTGTTGGAAATATTGTTTAGATACCCATTTCTTTTCTTTTGGATACCCAATTTTTTGAAGTAAATTTCACTCTAAATACTTCGATAAAATAAGAACATGAATATATGGTTGAATATATTATTCTAATACCTTTCCAAAAGTATATGTCACTCCATCTAACTCCATTGGAAAGAGGAGATGTGAAAGATTCAACTAGCCAAAAAGTATAGGTCGATGCAGTGAGAAAGTATAGATCACCCCAACCAATTTTACAAGTCATCCCATAAGTGAACGTAGAAACACTATAAATAAAGGATAGATGAATTCATTTGAAGAACATCCAAACATGAATATATTTAATATGCACAACAAAATTTGGGGAATACTTTCATGATCTTAAATATTGAGCAAAAATGTGACTTGCGGAATTAACATATCATCTTGGCATTTTGGATATAAATTTTCTTTTGGGATGTTTCAGACTACGAAACTTGGACATGTGATCTTTGTATACTTGTGGCAGAAATTTCAGACTTTGTTTTTTTGTAATTTTGGAGATATGCTTTGAGCAAGTTACGGTTCATAAATGCTCCTAAATTGACCTCAAACAAGTCAATTTGTACTTTTCACTAAAACTGTTCTTCTGGGATGTTTCAAACCTTGAAATTTGGAGAAGATAGAGGGGAGACCTTCATCCAGTTGTGGTAAAAATTTCAAACAATCGTTTTCTATCATTTTGGAGATATGCTTTGGGAAACTTAGGGTTCCTTAATGTTTTTGGAATATGTTTCAAACAGGTCAGTGTTGCATTTTCGCTATAACTTGTTTTCTAAGATGTTTCGGACTGTGAAATTTAGAGGAGACAGAGGAGATATATCTAGGTATTTGTTGTATAAATTTCATACCTTTATTTGCTATTATTTCATAGACATGATTTGATCAAGTTAGGGTTCATGAATTCTCCTGAAATATGTTTCAAACAGGTCATCTTGTGAATTTTCGTTATATCTTTTTTTCTAAGATGTTTCAAATTGTGAAATATGTAGGAGACAAAGTAGATATCTCTAGGAACTTGTGATAGAAATTTTAGACTGTAGTTCATTATAATTTTGAAGATATGCCATATGGAAGTTAGGGTTTTGAATAGTCCTAAAATTAGGTTCAAATAGCTTAGTTTGGCATTTTTACAACTTATTTTTAGGTACTTTTCAAACTGTGAAAAATTCAAAGATCCATGGAGACATATAGAAGTTCCTAAAGTAAAAAATTGAAAATCATGTTTTCACATTTGGATACGTGGCATTATGTTCAACTTTGTTATTGGGAAGAGGCCAAAAACAACAAGTTTTGGGAGAAACAAGCCTAGTGAAGGCAAAAGTAGCAAGCAAGCTTGGTGAAGGTGGAAGCAACAAGTAGACTTGGAGAAGGTAGAAGCAGATAAAATACCTAATGAAGGCAGGAGTAACAAGTAGACCTGGAGAAGGCAAAAGTATAAAGCGGACTTAGTGAAGTAGGTTGGTGCCTACAAATATCTTGCAACTAGGGGGATTGATGTATCTTGTAGGTTGGTGCCTATAAATCTTATAGTATAGAGGATTGATGTCTCCTATGGGTTGGTGCCTAAAAATATTGTAGAAGCGGATATTGATGTCTCTTGTAGTTTGTTGCCCATGAATCTTATAACAAGGACAATTGGTGTCTCTAGTAGGTTGGTTCCTACAAATTTTGTAACAATAGGTTGTTGCCTGCAAAGTTCCTATCAATAGGATGGTACCTACAAAGATTTGTTTTAAAGAAGTTTTTGTTTATATCTTGTGTTATATACATGAGATTGTTTGGTTATGATTCATGAATGTTTACATAATAAATAAATTGTATCATATTGATCCACCCCCCACTTCTCAGTATAAGTGTGAATCAAACAAATCCAATCTTAGATGGTACACTGAGCAAGGATATTTGAGTTAAGAGTGACATTGACTCATAATCCCAACCCAAGATGAGATATGTTCAAGCAAAGTAAGTGATTAAAAGGAGAACATAGGTCTCAATAGCTAGAGTGGAATAGCTATGGCATTACATTTCTTTTATTTTCTCAAATTGCTTATGTTTCATTTATCTTTTATGCTAAAAGTCTTTACATTTTTTTACCTTTACTACGAAGAAAATATCATAAAATATCACACATATTAACAAAACATGAATGTTCTAAGGTAACAACTCTAACAATATCAGAATTTAAGCTTATTGAGTTTTATCACAAATGATACATTTATATCCAAAATATTTGTAATCACTACCATTTGTAACTCAAAAAAATTATGGTGATCTTGAAATGGTTCTCTTCTTTTTTAGCATAAAAGTAATATTCTAAAGCATATCAAGTAAACCCTTATCTTCTTAAGGTCTTTTGGGAAATCTATAGGGAAATAGTAAGGATGATTTCTCTTATACTTGATAATTGTTTGTGATATATTTTTACTTTTCTTACTTATTAGCTTCTTCTTGTATTATTATGTTATTCTTATCATCAAACAACTATCAAAATAAGAAGATCAACATTACACAAGAACATAAGACGTAGGTTGAAAGTTAGGGCCAAAACCTCTCTACTTGAGAGGAAACCCCACAAATCTCTTTTCTCTTATAGATTCTTCAATTATTGATGAATTCCAAGACCTATAGACCAAGGCCAATACCCTTCCAAGAATAAGTTTGACCTTCTTGATGACGTACTTCCTTTGTCCAAGTCAAACCCAGTCAAATATATTCCAGCAACACAACTTCGACCCCTAGCTACAGAATTTTGGCCTCTACTGCAAGTCTGAAATTTTGTACTCTTCCAAAAATTGTTGCCTTCGCACGTGTGAGTTAAGTTAAGGCTTTTAGGGCTTATCTTGACCTTCACTTAAGTTTCTCTTTCTTCTAGGGCTTGAGGATGACCTAATGAACCTTCCTTCAACCTGATTTCTGCACTTTCTCCAAGTTTGATCCTGCAACAACAAACCCTATCCCAACAACAAAAACCCTAATCTCCTTCCTTCGCGCGTGTGAAGAGAGAGGGAGAAATAACCCAAACACTTGTCTTCATCCTTCTTCCTTTTTCATTGGCCTTCTTCTTCTTCTCCTTCGCTTGAATGATGAGAGAATGAATTGTGTCCTAAGGAGGTCAAATTCCCTCCTATATGTAGGCCTCCAAGGTGGATGAAATGCCCTAAAATAGGCCAAATTCTTAGTTGTCAAACCAACTTGGCCTTGGAAGGTAACTTGACATTTTAAAATACAAAAATAATTATTTTTACAAGTTACAATGTGCCTGATGGGGTCTTCCTTATATGACAATGACTCTTTTGACTTCTTGACCCTAGGACAAATCCTAGAAGCACTCAATGGGTGCTTGAACTCTAAAATAAAAGACCTTGAGCATGAAACCCATGCATCAAAACAACAACAATAATTTTTCTTTCATTTTACAATATACAAGAATCAAAATTACATTTCATATTTATGAAGATCAAACCTAGTTACACATTTTTCAACACTCCCTCTTAACTATGGAGGTATTCATAAATCATACATGGACACTCTTAATCTAAAGAGATTTCATAAGAAGAGTCTGACTGGTAGACCATATGTTTAGCATCATACCAACCAACATTGTCACATACTAAGGAATTGACTAACATCTCTATCTCTCCAGAAAATCATAACACAATGCTGGAAAGACCAATGATTGATAGGCATCATCATCATTGTCTCTTAAGGCACATACCCCACCAGGGTGTTCACAGGGTATGTCCTCGCAGGACTATCCTTATATTGGATTCCCAATCCTCTAATAATATCAATCATCTACAACTACTATGATCTTGGGTGCCTTACCTCATCCTCAAAGAGTATTGGATTCCATATGCTTATCCAATCCTCTATTATTTCTTCATGAAGTGAAGACAAGAATGATGCGTCTAACTCTCCCTCTCACTAGGGACGATATGTCAACCAGTCCAAGCTTTTCTCTCAAATACACAAACTTCCTGTTAGGAAGAGATTTTGTCAAGATGTCAGCTGCATATTCATCGGTGGAGACATACCGTAGTTGCAACACACCATCCTACACTAGCTTTCGAATGTAGTGATACTTTTTATTTATGTGCTTTGTCTTTCCATGAAACACTAGATCTTTAGACAACCTTATACAGTTGGTGTTGTCACAATGTATCATCGTAGGGTCCATTGGTCCTTCAAACAAGTTAGATAGTAGCTTCCTTAGCCAAATATTTTCTTTGCTTACTTCAAAGGATGCAATATATTCAGCCTCAGCACTACTCAAAGAAATTGATTCTTTTTTTCTTCTCATCCAGGAGAGCATGGAGGATCCCAAACTAAAACATCCACTAGTAGTGCTCCTTCCATCCTTCTCACTGCCTCCCCAGTTGGAATTTGTATATCCAATCAAGTGGACATCATTCATGTTATCATACTTTAGGAAGTAGTGGATTGTTCCTTGCAGATATCTCAATATATGCTTGGTTGTTATCCAATGATTAGGCTTGGGCTCTACCTAGAACTGACTGAGAACATTCACTGAAAAATAAATGTCTGGTCAAGTATTTACCAAGTACATCATTGAGCGAATCAATTGTCTATATATGGTCAAATCCATTGGGCTTGATTCAGAAATTCGTAGCCTCTTCAAGTTTGTGATCATGGGAGTTGGCATAGGTTTGCAATCCATCATGTCAAACCTCTTCAATATCTTGATCACATACTTTCCTTGACCTAGATAAATCTCATCAGGTCCCTACCAAACTTCCAGTCCCAAGTAGTAGTGCATAAGCCCTAGATCCTTCATGTCAATTTGTGTTTCCAGTTGCTTATTTCACTCTTGAATACAACCTTCCACACCTTTCATGAGAAGATAAAGAAGAATGATTACAAACTCATCCTTCACAACCTTGATATAGAGATTCAGATCAACAAAACTCTTCGAGAAGCCCTATCTTTATAGGTACGCATACATCCTTGGATACCATGCCCTTGGAGCTTGCTTAAGGCCATACAATGCCTTCTTCAACCTGCAAACATAATTCTCTATATCTTTGACTTCAAATCCCAAGGGTTGCTCTATATAGACTTCTTCATCAATAGTGTCATTCGGGAATGTAGTATTGACATCCATTTGATGGATGTTCCATCCCATCAATGTTGCCAAAGAGACCAGTGAATGTATAGTTGTATACCTTGTTGTAGGTGAAAATGTCTCTTCATAATTGATGCCTTCTTGTTGAGAGTAGCCCCTAGCCAAAAATTGTGCCTTGTATTTATCAATACTTCCTATATTGCATGTTTAATCTTATAGAGCCATTTGGAAGTTACCACGGATTTGTCTTGAGGCCTAGGTACAATATCCCAAACTTTAGTTTTCATTATTGATTGATACTCTTCATTCATGGAATCTTTCCACTCTTTATGTTTGACAACCTCTTCAAAGGTGGATGGTTCTACTTCTATTAGCTTTTCATATAGGATGCATACTTAGAATATATTTTTGGATTCTTACTTTCCCTAAAAGCTCCTTTGGCTGCTCCATGTTCGTCTACATCTAAAAGAGTAGATTTAAACCAATTAGCTTAGAAAAGCGGCTAAAAGAGGACCAGGTTAACATGGATGAACAACTTAGCAGTGGACAGTGTGATCATTGGTGGCAAGTAGAGCTCACCTTACAACATTACCCTGGCGGATTTGATATAATGCTCAAACAAAATACGCAAGATGTCACCATCTCGACAAAGGCAACTCAGTAGATGTACCCAAGATATTTTCGAAGGGTGCACAAAATTAAAGCATTGGGATGCAATAGGCGGGATAACTAGGAGCAAAAATGACATGGAAAAGTCTTAACCATTTGGTGAAAGGCTTAAGAGGAAGGCCCCAACATTGATAGTGGAATCCACTGAATCTATCCTGAAAAGAATGAAAGGCAGTGAGCAAAGGAGTGTCAGCTCGGATACGGTTTGAATAAGAATAAGCTAAGAGTCATTTGAAATCTGTATAAAGTAAATATGGTGAAAACAAGGTCATGGGACCCTTCTTTATCCTCTCTAATAGAGGAGCACATGGCAGCATATTATTGGCTAGCTAACGAAGGATGATGACGTGAACACTAGCCAATGGGAGCATGACACATGGCAACCATATTTGGTATTTTTGGGTACCTGATGGACCATTTCTGACTGACATGTGGACTAATCATAGGACAACATGTGGCATAGGTGATGTCAGCATGACATCATCCCACTAGTTAGAGCCCAAAAGAAATAAGTGAAGCACTTAAGAAATAGGCGAGATGATTGGGCATTGAGATGACGTGGGCATGTTAGAGAGAATACAACCCATAAAGAATTTCTATTGGATCTTGTTGCAGCAGGTATACCCCATGGTACAACTCAGCTTGTAGGCCAGAACCTAAAAGAATCTTAAGGATCAACTGAGAAATGCACTGAGAGGAGAGCATCAGGACACGTCAAACTGATAGCACACATCAACAACAAATGAAAAAGGTGCCAGGAGGACCCCACAGGACAAATAAGCCCATAAGGAATACCTCGGTGGATTATAAAGGGGAACATGCGTAGTGTGTTGGGTAAAGAGCATCGGGAACATGGTTCTATGTTCGACAAAAGAAGACCAAGGGTGCATAGGTTCTACAAAGGAAAATAAGCCCTCACAGGCTTCAAAAGAGTTTAACGCCTGAAAGTTTGAGTAACGACCACAACACTGAGTCCTATAGCAAACAAGAGTCTAAGTGCAAGTATGAGAGGAGCTATAATTAAAAGGGATGCAAATTTATTTTGGCAAGCATAAGCACTTAGGGCCAAGACTTATATGGTGACAATGTTTAGCAACGATGGTATATTAAAAGGCTTTGGGCCTATGTTTAAAGTATTATGGCATGAATAGTTGACAACTATATGTGTGGTAGTGCTTTGGAATAAAGCATTTAGGCCTAAATCAAAGGCCTTGGATAAATGAGTTGGCATCTTTGATATTTGGCATATATGCCAAATATAATAGCACTTTCGCCTATTTTGAATGGCTAATGCATGAAACGGGTCAATAAATTAATTTGGCATTTTACACCTGCATCACTAAAGTTGTTAAAAAGAAGACATGAAAGCCTTGGAGTTCTGATAACAAAACATATAGTAAGGAGGCAGTTTTTAGCAGATACACTAAGTCTGGAGATTCACCAGAAATAGAAAATTTGCAACCAGATTTTGTAAAATACCAGAATAAGCAAAATTAGTGGAAAACTCACAAATTGAACCCAGAAATGCAGACGAGAGATTGATAAGTTAAGAGCACATACAAAATGCTAGAAGGAATAAGACTAAGGAAAAAATTAAATATTCATGCAAATATTTGAAGGCAAGTTAACTAAAAGCTCCAATCCAAAAATATCAGTCCATAATTCTTTAAAAGAAGAATTCGAGCAGCATAGTGGATGAGAAGTAGATGAGAGGTTGAAAGTTGTTGGTGCAATGTGATGCATAATGGTGGTATGCATCAAGGGTGAGTTAGAGATCAAATTTCATATATGATGGTTGAATGATGAATTGGTGATTAGTACTTTGGTGTGTTCATCAAAGGTGAATTTTGGTGTTGATGTTGCTAGTGCATATAGTTTGGTGATTTTGCTAGTATTCAGAGATTATTGAAGGTGTTTGTAAGGTCGTTTTGGTGAGTAGTTGCAATGAGAAAATTTATTTGCTAATGAGGTAAGAGGTCTATTGGTTCTAGTCTGAAAATGGATAAAATATTAATCAAGAGGGCCAGTAAGTGGTAACTTGTAGATCAGGGGTAGCAGCTCCTTCTAGTAGGTGTTGGTAAATGCTTAGGGGCAAGAGTCCCTTTCAATGGTAATTGATAAACAAGGAGGGGCAAGAGTCCCTTTCAGCATAGGCTGATAAACAAGGAGGGGCAAGAGTCCTTTTCAGTGAAGACTGGTAAACGAGCAGGGGAAACAATCCCTTTCAGTGAAGACCAATAAACAAGCAAGGATAAAAGTTCCTTTCAGTAGCAACTGATAAACTTACAAGTAGTATCTTGTGGGAAAATGATGCAATCAAGTTGAATCTTGTAATAACTTAAATATTGGTGTCTTGTGTATATGTTTCTCATGTGCTTGATGATGATGTTATGTTGTGTTGTTGATCCATGAATAATTTCCAAAAGTGAATGAAAATTATAATTTGTGAAAATTGTATAATTTGGCCACACTACTAGTTCAAACCCCCTCTCAGTAGTGTCCTGGTTTCCATTAATTCTAACACTTTGTTTTTGTAGTGTTTCTACTCCATACTTCACATATGTATAGTACCACCAGAACCATTAGAAGCCCAAAAAGAGTCTTCTTAGTCTTCTAGTCCCATAGCTTAAATCTTTCGCATCTATTTTGCAATGAGTATAGAGATCTCCATCCCCCTTGTATCCTTTTTGCACTACATGTTTCTCAGATAAGTTTGTTGTTGAAATCAAGGAGAAGGTATTTATATTCATTGACCACCTGTAATGGGTTGCCTTCAAAAACAAATTCCCTATGAACCTTATTTCTCTTCAAGGTAAAAATCATGGCCTTAATTTTGCTAGTGTTCACCAACATCCCCACCTCATGAAAAAATATCTCTAGAGATTTCAAGTGTTCCTTCAAATCTTGTAACTTTTTTCGATTAAAATAAGGTCAAAAACATAAATAAGAAACTTTATAACATAATTGGTCAAGTAAACCCCCTCAACACCAAAATTGTCTGTCCACTCCTCTAATTTTTCAATGTATATCCCAAATAAAGTAGGGGATAATGGGCATCCCTACTTGACCCCAATATCGCTTCCAAAACAATCTAAAATCCCTACTTGATTCAAATTTTGGCGCAGATTTTCATAAAAATTATGGATAACAACCCTTTATTATTTTGGAATTTCAAATCCTTCCATTCTACTCCACAATTTTCTTCTAGGAATTGTCTCAAAATCTTTCTTGAAGTCAGCAAAGTAGAAAAATACCTCCCCTCCCTATTTATCCCAAACTTTCTTGATCAAGTGTCTAAGTGTAATGCAATGGTCGATGGTAGGATGCTTTGGCTTGAAGCCCGCTTTCCCATTTTCCTTCTTTCCTTATGTTTTAGCACAAAAACTTATTCACTTTTCTATCATGCTCCCAAAAGTTTTACGAGATTGATGATTATAGTGCAGTAATTGGAAGGCTTGTTGATGTCACCACTTTTGAGCTAGGTGGTGACAACACTAGTTGTCCAATTTGTTAGAAATCCATTATGAACGAACTCATTGAATATATTTTAATGTGAGGCGTGAGGACTTCCAAGCCCCATTTTAATTATTCTTCTTGTAGACCATCTATGTCTCGAGTTTTACACATCACAAGCTTCTTTATTCCATCTTCAATGCCTTTTAAAGATAAAAGTTTAGTTCTTGAATTGATTATTGAAGGGTTGTCTTTATTTGGCCCTCTCTCGTATAATTACTTTGCATAATATAACCATTCAATATTTTTGATATTGTTTGTTGGGTCCCTCGTTTTTGAAGGAATAGAAGTTGTGGAGGATATTTTGGATAAAGTTGTTAGAAGTAGAGCACCGAAAAATCAAAACGACAGCATAATATTTGTTTTGGGACTTGCGTAATAGAAAGTAAGGGTGCACACTGTAGAAGATGGAACCAATTTTGATAGAGAAAACATGAAACCAAGTTAATGGCTCCGGGTTTTGAAAACCGTGGATCAAGCAAGCGAAGGATCGAAGAGCAGATCAAGTGAAAGCGGGTTATAAAAGAAGATTCAAAGCAAGTTTAGAAGGCACTGCAAAGTTTTGGGAAGAATCCTGGAAGTTCCATTAGAGATCTAAGTTGCGCGAAAGAAAGACTGCTTGTAGGCATATCTAATTATGTAATGTTCTATGTTTGATACTTGTTTTGAGCTTTAATATATAGGCACAAGTTCATAATGTGTTTTAAGTTGTATTTAGGGAATGTTGTTGTGATTGGGCTCTGAACTTTAATAAATAAAAGGAGATCACTGGGAGTTTTATCATATTTTTATGCATTTCGCACCCCTTTTAAAATTTTCTACATGTTGTTATTCTCTTTTAAATGTATAATTTAGCTTTGTCGCGAATGAATGTATGGATGGTGCGCAAACTACATAATATCTAATTCTAGATCCCCTTCCACATTTCTATGGTTCTGGTTCACCTTGGGTGAGATGATCCTTTGATCCAAGGGAGTGAAAATGGCAATGAAGTGCAAGACTACATGGTAATATTTGTTGGCACCGTAGGACGAACCCTGGGTCATGCTTCATTTAAAATTTCCCACCAAAAAATGGTTCCATTGTCGATACCTCGAGTTTCTTAGGGGATATACATCATGCGACCAAGGTATATTGGCCGGGATATCCAAGAATTGCGGAATGAGAAATTTGATAACTATGTTTTGTAGCAGGCAAAATTGAGACAAAAGGATCAAGGTTGGATCTGAGAGGAGGTTTTATATGTTGAGCCTGCTTATGATCAATACAAGATATTTTGGTGCAAGTTTCCTAAGGAATTAGAGAATTAGTTTACATGACTTCAACATAAATTGGGTGTTGCGACACAGACAAGGTTGTGTAGAACTTGGACTACAGTTAATCTGGTTGATCTTCATCAGTTGGATACAGATCTAATGAGTGTTTTCGACTTTTGGGTTGACACGAATCTTTGAGGATGATTCAATACAAGAATATAGAACCATGCAACATAGCAACACGACTCCTCCTCTCCCTAAGCTTCCCCTAGTGCCATATCAAAGTCTTGATTTTCTCTTTTCTAAGGTATGTAAGCTTATTAAAGTCTAGCTAGTGCATAGTCGATATAAGTGTTATAGCTCTAACCCAAAAATATTATAGATCTGATAAGAAAATATAAGACAATGCAAATAAACCCAAAAATAATATGAAATGATTCTTTATTGATCAAACCCTTAAGGTAGGGCAACACCATACATTCACTCCTTAAGGAAGGAGAACACTCCACAAGCCATATGCCTATTCATACAATATCCCTTGGCACTATTCCTTGACACCTCTCCATGTGGAGTCTCTAGCCTCTATATAGGCCTCATACATACAATACCATGGGTCATTACCATGGTTCCCTCATACCATCGAACGAATACCATGGGCCCATTACATTATTACTAACTACTTGTGGTCCCTTACATGATATGGGTTAACCACCTTATTTATTACTATGGCCCATCCCATTATTATATTATTACCTTGGGTACCTCCCTTTGTACCCCATATTATCCCCCCTAGGTATATAACAATAAGGCTAAAGGTAGTTTTAGTGGTATTGGTCATCCAAGTTTAGCTAGTTATTCTCAACCAAGTTCTCGAGGATCTATACTTGTTTCCTCAAGACAATCAACTATGGACAGAGTTGTGGCCGACTCACTTAATAGATACCCCTAATGGTACTAAGCTTCTGAATTTTAAACTACGTTGCGGGATAGAGCGTTGCAGTGGTTTATAAAATGGATTAATGCTAACCCCAACGTCGGTATGGATCTAGTCAAATAAGAGTTTATTCAGGAATTTAAGTTACCTCAGTAAAATCAACAAGGGTTGGTGGAATTGTTGGATATTAGCCAACTAGAGGGAGAATATGCTTGGCAATGTATGTAGCGTTTTAAAGTTGCTATCAACAAATTGTCTTATCCCATTGATATGCATCATCAAAGAGATTGCTTCATTAAGTCCCTATTACCAATGAATTGTATTCCTTTGTCTCAACAGAAGATTGATACACTTCAAGATGTTTTGGAACAAGCGATGTGGATAGAAGCTATGGTTGGATATCCACAAGACTATAGAACCAGTGGTTCTTCAACAAATCCTGCTATTGTGGGCCTTCGGAATCATATTTCTACCTTGACAAACAGATTAAAAGATACTGCACCTTTATGGCTTGTGAGACCTCATATTTGGTGTACTCACTGTGAGGTTGAAGGACATGATGACACATAATGTCCGCGACTGAGGGGACCAGGACCGTCTAGTGCCCCTATGGGACCTCCTCCACTGCAATCTCCCAGAGTTGTGAAAATTGCATTCGCTTATCTTTTTCTAAGCCATACACAATTCTAATCATTTCCAAATCCTCAAGATATGTCTAGGAATGATTATTGTGAGATATGTCGAAGTTTTGGTCATTTACCTTGCCTATGTCCAATTCTACAGAAGCACTCCAATGTTCCCAATAATTTGTTTTGTGATTTTTGTGGATCACCCAACCATCATACAAATCAATGTTGATCCTTGGATGCTTTAGTTGGTTGCCTTGACATTCATCCTTCTGCATCAATGAGCCTCATCAAGGATGAGAAGGGGGTGTTCCCCGAGGAGGAAGGACGGGCGGAAGAGGGCCGATTAGGTGTTATAATTATGATCAGGAAAGCCATGTCGCGAGAGAATGCCATATGCCAAAAATATCGTGGTGTTCATAATATCGGGTGAATACCCATGTAACTGAAGATTGTCCTAAACTTATTGCTTCATGGGAGGAGTACAATCGACCTAAAGGAGCTAATATAATATGTGCAGAGCCTCGGGATCCTAGTCCTACAGTGAAACCCAATATCAATGTTGTTACAAGAGAAGGAAAGAAGGCTGGAACTGATGTTGGAACTCTTGATCAACCAACCATCATAAGACCTGCATCTCCAAATAAGTCTTAGAATCCAAATCAACACAAGGAATACTATAGGGACGTAGCTGAACTTTTCTGTCAATTGATTTCTTTGCAAGGATCTCGCAGTGAACAGGAGGAGCAAGTAAAGGTATGGGATGAGAAACATTTTGCATAACCCTTCCAACAAATAATGGATTGGTTTAAGCTGTTTCTACGAATAAGTTAAAGGTTATTTTTAAGGATAATGTGTTTTTTGAAGAACCAATTTCCCTTAATTTACCTTAGCAACATTCCAGGCGAGAATGACGAAACAAGAAGTGAACTGGAAGGGAGTTTCGAATAGACGCTCAGGTTGCAGATTTTCAAATTAAGGACTCCATGTTGGACTTGGGCTTGGATGTCAATATTCTGTCGAGAAAAACTTGGGAAACTCTCGAAAAACCCAAAGTTGCTCTTTTCCCCTACTCAGTTGCGAATTTCAAATCAATATTGTATTCTTCCTATTGGCAGACTATAAGATGTTGATGTCGATATTGCTAGTGTCAAAACATATGCAGATTTTGAAGTTATTGACATTATTGGGGATAAATATCCATATCTAGCTTTGTTGGGCATCGACTAGGATTTTGAAAATTATGCATTCATTGATTTGAAGCAGGAAACTATGAACTTTGAAGTAGATGGCATGCGAGTCACACAACCTTTTGAACCTTATGAGGGCTTGAAATTTACTGAACAGGTGGATGATGTTGAGCTGCCTAACTTACTAGACCAATTATATCAAATGACCACTAGGAGGCGAGAAGATTATATTAATCCCATAACAATTGGATTCATCAGTTGGCGGAATATTCAAAGTACTGAAGTTGGTTTTGATGTTTTGATGGAAGATTGGCAACAAGGAGCTCATGAACTTCATTCACAACATTGTGCCAATGTTCGATGTGTCTAATGGATTGGTACTGAGGTATGCGAGTATCCCATCTTCAATGGTACTAACACTGTTGTAAATTTTATTAAAGAAGTTGACTCTTGCATAGAATAAATTCAAAAGGTTCCTCTAATGAGTTTTGCTTTGCAAGTGACCCCTGCAAGATGGTGGGCAACTCATCGGGATCAACATCAAGATTGGAGCACAATTATTGTTGTCTTGCTTTATCAGTTTCTTCCTCTGAATGAGCTTTTAGGTAAAATCCAAACTTATGATGGTCGTACTTGCCCGCAAGAGCATGTTGAGCATTTTTGTTCTATATGGTAGGCTTATGGCCTGGCAGTTGAAATGTGGCAACATCTATTTATCCATTCCTTGGGCAATATTATGCAAGCTTGGTATTTGCAAGAGGAGTTGAAACACCAAAAAGTAGATTGGAATGTGTTGTCTTCCCAGTTCTGTAGAGACTTCTCCTTTTCTGGTGATGAAAGGATATTGCAAACCCTTTGAGCTATGAGAGGAGTATTATTTTTAGGTGGGAACACTTTGGCATAATGCAGCAAGTATGGAGACTTTGCACACCAATATGAATCGGGGTTCCATGAAGCTGTTGTTTGAAGTAAAGTTAATAAAGATACAGATGATGACTTGGAGGAGATAAGACATTTTTCCTTTAAAGAGTCTGAAGGGGAATGGAAAATAAAAGAGGATCATATACATGATGTTCCACATCTTCAACATCTTAAGTTGAATAAGATGAATACCATGACAAAAGAGAAATTGAAGCTTGCTTCTATTAGAGACTATTGGGATGATCAAACCACTTGGCACATTGTTGATCTGCTCAAAGAATATGAGTTTTATTTCCTTAATTTGTCTTAGAATTAAAGGGAATTAAAGGAAATTTGGGAGAAATGAACATAGCATTGAAACCAGATGCGAAGCCGATTAAACATCGACCCTATATGTTGAATTTGCGAGTCAAGGAGAAAGTGAAGAAGGAAATTTACAAAATTTTGAATGTTGGTCTTATATTCCCAGTTGATGAAGTTGAATGGATAAGCCCCATTTTTATCCAAGATGAGAAGGATTTTCAGGAAATTCGAGTATGTATTGATTATCACAGCCTTAATAACGCCTGTCTACATGACCCATTTCCAACTCCCTTTAGCAATGAAGTCTTGGATAATGTTGGGGGAAATGAAGCTTACTCTTTTACTAATGGTTTCTTGGGGTATCACCAAATCTGCATTGCAAAAGTAGATAAGAAAAAGACCACATTCACTATCGAATGGGTGTCTTATGCTTATAATGTTATGCCCTTTGGATTGAAAAATTTTCAAGTAAGGTGTCCACACTTCTAGACTCGTAGAACTCATCTGTTTCTGCATTCACCACATTTAAGGAGTCAACTCTTCAAAGTGTTCTAGATTTGGGTCCTTCATTTGAAGGTACCACAGTTGATCAGAGTGAAAGCCGACCACCCCAGAGTTTAGATGCAACAACAGGAGCAACACATTGACTTGAGCGTGAGTCAATGGATTGTGGTCAGGGAATGTTGGGTCCTTGATTTTTGAAGGAATAGAAGCTACAGAGGACATTTTGGATAAAGTCATCAAAAGTAGAGCACCTAAAAACCAAAGCGGCAACAAAATAATTGTTTTGGGGCTAGCGCAACATAAAGTAAGGGTGTGCACCGTAAAAGATAGAATTGGTTTTGATAGAGTCAACAAGAAACCAAGGTAATGGCTCCAGGTTTTGGAAAACCACAAATCAAGCGAAGGATCGAAGACTACATCAAGTGAACACAGGTTATAAAAGAAGATGAAAAGCAACAAGAAACAAGTTTAGAAGGCATTGCAAAGGTTTGGGAAGAATCTTGGAAGTTTCGTTAGAGATATGAGTTGTGCGAAAGAAAGACTACTTGTAGGTGGATCTTATTATGTAATTTTCTAAATTTGATACTTGTTTTGAGATTTAATATCTGCGCACAAGTCCATAATTTTTTGTAGGCTATGATGAGGGAATGTTGTTTTGAATGGGCTCTGAACTTTAATAATAAAAGGATAATGGGAGTTTTATCATATGTTTATGCAATTCGCATCCCCTTTTAAAATTTTCTACATGTTGTTATTCTCTTTTAAATGTATAATTTAGCTTATCGTGAATGAATGTATGGATGGTTGTGCAGACTGCATAATATCTAATTCTATATCCCCTTCCAACTTTCTATGGTTTTGGTTCACCTCAAGTGAGATGCTCCTTTGATCCAAGGGAGTGAAAATGTCAGTGAAGTGCTAGACTATGCTTAAATATTTATTGGCACCCTAGGACAAACCCTGGGTCATTGTTCATTTAAACTTTTATGCTAACATTGTTCTCTTTATTTATGTCTTTTTGTTGCAATTATTTACAAATCCTCTTGGATTGTGCCTCCCAAGCACAATCAACTCCTTTCTTCTTGTTTGCATATAAACTTATTTTTTCAATCTGAATAGCTTTACATATAAGTTATTTTTCAGTCTGAATAGCTTTGCATATTCCCTATTATTACCCCACATTTTGGCCATTTTATTTACTTCCTCACAATCCTCATCATACCATGGTTTTGTTGGAATGTTATTTTTGTTACTTCTTTTAGGCATGAACCTTTTGCAAGAATTGAGAGCCTCGAGGGTAATAGAGGCCATCATGATGTTGTCTATATTTTTCTTATTTGGATTGACCATCTCATTGGTTCCCACTGCATGCAACTTCTTTTTTAGGGTTGTTCGAAAGATTTCTTGGTTTTCATGCGTAAAAAATATTGTACCTTGAGTTTCCTATTTATTTTCATTTTGTTGCATCTCCTCATGGTGTTGATTAACTTTTTGAGTGTTGATTTTTTCATATATTGGATTGTGATATGATTTCATTTCTATGGGAAAATCCTTCAACTCTATGTCTATGAAACTTGTCATGTGTTTCTTTGAGTTTATAACATAATCCACTACACTTTGTCTATTATATGATCCGAATTGGATCCATAAAGAATGATTAACAGAGCCATGGTTGTACCAGGTTGGGACAAACTTCAAATAATTTAAAACAACGATCAAAAACACCTCTAAACCAATGGCAGTGGCAGCCAGCGCGGAACGACGAGGACCTCGGTCAAAGCGCATTGACCGAGGCCCATGGAGACTGCGCGGGAGGCGAAATTAGCCCCTAGGAGTCCCGGATTGGGAAACAGAGGGAATTTTTTATGCGCGATTAGCATCGCTGGGCAAAAAACCTCAAAATGGAGAAGCCCCGAGCACTTGGTCGCATGGGAGCTGGGAAAACGTGGGAAAAAAGGCTAAGCACTAAAGGCAAGACCCGCTCCAAAACCGGCGGTATTGATCGGGGGAATCCATGTGCGGTAAGAAGTTTTGATGAAAAAGGAGCGATTCAACTCAGCGCCCGACGCGTGGCAAGCGGAGGAGAGAGGAAACAGCCGCTCATCGCGTGTTAACAGTCAATCTAGTCAACCGTGTGGGACGAGCGAATGACGTCGGATCTGGGGGCTCCAGATCTAACGGCTGAGATCGCGCCCAATGGAGAAGAAAGATTTGACGAGGGACTAAGCTGCGATTTAGAAGAATTTGAGGTCCACTTTGACTGCCAAGGTGGCGGAAGACTCATTCCACGACATAACCGAAGAATTGAACTGACGACGTAGGCTGGCGCAGTTTGCAGGAGGACATGTGGCCATCACTGTGAGCCTAATGATGATGCCGAAACAGGGAACTCCAAGCGAAGTTGTAGCAGGCTAATCAACGGAGGGGAAGAAGAATCGAACCACCATGAGCTCGAATGGTTTAAAGCCATGAACAGAGAACAGAAAGGACACCAAGAAGTCAGGAACCAAAAGACGGAACACCGAAGGCAAAAGACAGAGAAGAGAAGAACCAGTAATGAAAAAAAATAGAAAGAAGGCAGAAGGTCGAGCTGACCAGAGGCAATGTCGAGCACCAGAGAGCTTGATAGATTCAAGCCATCCCAGAGAGGATCTGTCAGACCAGAGAGGTCAAAGAGCTAGTAAGGAAGAGAGTTTGTGTACTCTAGTGGCTTGGGGAATCCAAGAACCACCCTGCCAAGCCAATCTATTTCAGGAGACTCATAATGAGCTCCTTCATTGTAATTCTTTGCTTCAAGACACAATAAAATAAGGCCACCACTGAGAGCTGGACCGGAGATGTAGCCCTGGAGGATAGGGTGAACTCCTTCTTAATTTCTTGTGTTCCTGTATTTGCTTATTGTATTTCTATGTTGTTTTCCATTTCAAGTGTCTGTGTATTTGCAATCTGATCGATCTGTTACTTAAATAACATAGACACACACACACCAACATATGAGTCCATAATACCTTCATTTAATAAATCTTTAACTGAGGTCACTCTTAGGGTGATTATCAAATCAAGTGGTATCAGAGCTTGAGGCTATAAGGTTAGAAAAGCTTGTGTTGGTTTAGCTGTTGAATGCTCACTAGATCAAAGCTCAAATTAGGAGAAAGAGAGTTGGTCGAAACTAATCCTGAAATTGGGAGAGTCTATCCTCGGAAGACAATGTCAGAGGAAGGTTTTGTGGGGCTAGACCCTCAATTCATAGAGAGTTTCCTAGCTATAAAGTCTATGGTAGAAGAAATGTATATGGACTTTAAAAAGCATAAGGATGAAGATTCATCAGGTTCTAAACAAGATAAAGAAGAAGAAGAATCTCATAACCGTGACCACTCAAAATGAAAAGGGAAAGAGGAAAACTTTCTCACACCTCCTAATAGCCCTGTGCATAATAAGAAAGCATCTTTGATCAAGCTAGATGTTAAATTTGACTGGCCTATATATGATGGAGAGCTAAATGCTGAAAAGTTGGACAATTGGATTAGACAAATTGATGTGTATTGCAGAGTACAGAACATCGATTCAGACAAGAGCAAAATTCAGCTGGCAAGCCTACGCCTAGGAGGCACTGCCTTAGTTTGGTGGGAAGGCAGAACCCAAGCTGACATGAAAAGACATGGTAAGACTATCTCTGTCTGGAGTGAATTTGTTTCTGCAATTAAGAAGCAGTTCTATCCATTGGCCTACATGCAACAAGCCATGATGAGTTGGCAAACTCTTCGGCAGTTGAAAGGGCAAAGTGTGCAAGGGTACACTCAATAATTTAGAAATAGAGCATTGATTCTAGGGATATCATTAGAATCGCCAGAGACTCTTTTGAAGTACATTGGTGGTCTACACAACTACATGAGACATACCATCCTCATGTTTAATCCCACTAGTATAGATGAGGTATTTGTACAAGCTACTCATCTAGAAGCTAGAGGAAAGAATGGGAATCCATAAGTTGGGGGACCATCCCAACCCACTGCAAGCAAGAGCAAGGAGAAAAGAATGCAGAAGTGGAAAGCAAGGAAGGCTAACACTCACAGAAAGGTAAAGCTTCATGCACTCACTATAAAAAGGATGGGCATGATGATGAGCACTGTTGGATTCTGTATCTAGAGCTAAGACCTAAGAAGTCTGAGGGAAAGAAGAAGAAGGTTGCTACAGCTATTCAGAAAGATTTGGGGTCAGACTCGGGAGATGAAACAATCATTGCAGCCACAAGTATAAAAAGTAATAATTCTGAAGCATCTACTAGTAATTCTGTTCAATCTGTTATTGATGAAGAACATGAGAGAAAAAGACATGTGCTTTTCCATATTCAAGTTGTTTCCAAACATCAAAAGATTGATACTTTGTTTGATAGTGGCTCACAAGTAAATTTGATTTCTGAAGCAATTGTAAATAAATTTGGATTAGAAACTACACCTCACAAGAAACCATACCCATTAGGATGGTTGAATGATAAAGCACAACTACAAGTGACTAGACAGTGCAAACTCAAGTATTCTTTTGGGTCAACATTTGTAGATGAGGTTGAGTTAGACATAATCCCTTTGGATATATATGGAATTGTTTTAGGAAGTCCTTACTTGTATGATAGAAAAGCCATTTCCTATAGAGCTGAGAACAAGTATCTACTTGTTAAAAATGGAATCGAATACTTTGTAAGAGCTCACAAGCTCAAGAATAATTATACTCTCATAAATTCAGGGCAGATGAAAAGAATGATAAATTCATGCAAACAATTCTTACTAATGGTTGTAAAAGAAAAGAAACCTGATCAAACCTGTATTTGAGGGCTGTAATGCTAAGCAGCAAGCTGATATAGAAAATATTGTTTTAGATTATGATGTTCTGTTTCAAGAACCTAAAGGTTTGCCACCCAAAAAGGAAATAATACATGATATTATTTTGCAACATGATGTTCCATTGCCTAACATTGGAATGTACAGGTTGTCTACTTTAGAGAATGCTAAAATCAAGAAGCAAGTGCAGGAGTTGCTCAAGAAGGGGTTCATCAAGTCTAGCACATCACCATGCGGGTCACCAATCTTTCTGGTGAGAAAGAAAGATGGCTCGTGGAGAATGTGCATTGACTACCGAGCACTGAATAAGATAACAATAAAAAATCGTTACCCCCTTCCTCGCATATATATCTTTTAGATCAATTAAAGGAAGTTGTTTATTTCACCAAGCTCGTATTGCACAATGGATACCATCAGGTCAGAGTTGCAGAGCAAGATGCATGGAAGACTTCTTTCAAAACAAAGCAGGGATTGTATGAGTGGTTGGTTATGCCTTTTGGCTTGACCAATGCCCCTGCTACTTTTCATGAGATTAATGAATGATGTACTTAGCCTTTTTAGATGATTTTGTTATTGTGATTTGATGACATCTGATTTTAGTAAACGTGGGAAGGAACAATTAAAGCATGTTAAGCAGACATAGATGTTTTGAAAAGAGAAAAACTTTATGTAAAACTCTCAAAATGTGAATTTGGCAAAACATCTCTAAATTATTTGGGTCATATAGTAGGGGGTGGTGAATTGAAAATAGATCCCTCTAAAGTGGCAGTGATTGTAAACCGGCCTAAACCCAAGTCTGCTACAGAAGTGAGAAGCTTTGTAGGAGCAACGCAATATTGGAGGAAGTTCATCTCTAACTTTTCCTCAATTGCAGCTCTCTTACATGCTTTGACATGATTGAGCAAGGTGTTTTAGTGGGGAGGCAAACATTAGAAATCCTTCGACACCTTGAAAGAAAAGATTAATACAACACCTGTACTAGCACTGCTTGATCTACAAAGACCATTTGAGATCCAAACAGATGCCAGTGACTATGCCATGGGAGCAGTGTTGACACAACACGGTAAACCCATATGTTATCATACTGAGACTTTTAATCCTGCAGTAGTTAACTATCCTACATATGATAAAGAATTGTATGCATTAGTTCAGAGTGTGAAAAAGTGGAAACATTATTTAATGGGAAAAGAGACAGTAATACATATTGATCATCAACCACTTCAATATCTACACTCCCAAACTAAGTTATAGCAATCAAGACATTACAGGTGGATGGGTTTTCTACAACAGTTTCATTTAGTCATCATATATAAAAATGGCATACATAACAAAATTGCAGACATGTTATCTAGACCCATTATAAATGCATCTACTAAACTTAAGCATAATTCTGTACTACATGAAAGCTACATTGAACAATATGCTCAAGATATAGATTTTAAAGATGTATATGCAACTTTGAGCCGAGGCAAAAAGGTAGAAGAATTGGATTATCATTCGAAGGACCAACTCTTATATCACTGTGGGAAACTCTGCATTCCACAAACAGAGAGAGTAAAGCTAATTAGAGAGGCACACACTTCTCTGATATCAGGTCACTTTGGGGTAACTAAAACAGTTGCACAGCTACAAAGATTTTGTTCTTGGCCAAAAATGAATGAGACAGTTTCTAGATATGTAAAAGGGTGTACTATGTGTGCCAAAAGCAAGCCCAACAATAGAAAACTAGGCTTGTACACTCCATTACCAGTTCCTTCTCACCCTCGGGAAAGTGTTTCCATGGATTTTGTTGGAGGACTGCCTAAATCTAGGAAAGGTTATGATTATCTGTATGTGGTTGTGGACAGGTTCAGCAAAATGTGTATTTTGATACCTTGTAATAAGCAGATAACAGCTGAACAAACTGCAAAATTGTTCTTTGAACATGTATGGGTTCATTTTGGGTTACCCACTTCTATTGTATCTGATCGAGACACCCGATTTGTGGGGAAGTTTTGGTCAAGTTTGTGGGAGCTGATGGACACCCAACTGAAGAAAAGCACAACTTTTCATCCACAAACCGATGGACAGAAAAAAGTAGTTAACAGGACAGTGATCCAGTTACTCAGAGGATATTGTAGCAAACATCCTAAGCTTTGGGATGAACATTTATGTTATGTGTAGCATGCTTACAACAGAGCAAAACACTCTTCTACACAAAGATCTCCTTTTGAGACCTGTTTTGGTTTCACACCAAGGTCTCCTTTGGTTTTTGTCTTTGGTAAAGATACCACAGTTGATGGACACAATGATGTGGACAAGGCAACTAGGTTCATTGAACAGATCCAGGAGATCCACCAGGCAGTACAGGAACAACAAGAAAAGAGCCAAGCCAAATACAAGGCAAGGCATGACAAGCATCGGATGGAGCATAGTTTCCAAGTTGGAGACTAGGTCTGGTTGTATATCAGCAAGGACAGGATGCAAGGTGAAGGTAAAAAGTTAAAGCCTATCCGGTATGGATCTTTTAGGATACTTGAGAAGATTGGTGAAAATGCTTTTCGCCTTGATCTACCAGCTTACATGCACATCTACTCAGTCGTAAATGCAGATTGCTTGAGATTGTTTGAACCTTCAATGATTGAGGATCTCGAAGAGCAAAGTCAATTGCCTGCTATTGACGACCTGCTACCAGAATATCTGAATGAATTGCAGGAAAACACAGTCTTGGACAGGAAGGTGAGGACAACACGCAGAGGAGATGTTGAGTACCTCAGAATTGGGCTCAAAGGTTCGAAGGCGAGTAGTGCAAAGTGGATTAAGATTAGGCAAGTGAGACAGCAGTACCCTCACTAGTCGATGCTTGAAAGAAAACCAACTTTTGGTGGTCCAAAAGCTTTTTAGTGGGAAGTTTGTGATCTGAATTAGATCCATAAAGAATGATTAACAAAGCCATGGTTGTACTATGTCGGGACAAACTTCAAAGAATTTAAAAAAACGATCAAAAACACCTCTATACCAGTGGTAGTGGCAGCCAGCGTGGAACAACAAGGACCTCGGTCAAAGCACGCTGACCGAGGCCCATGGAGACTACACGGGAGGTGAAATTAGCCCCTGGGAGGCTCGGATCAGGAACAAAGGGAGTTTTTGATACACGATTAATCGTGCATTGCTGGGCGAAAAACCTCAAAATGGAGAAGCCTCGAGCACTCGGTCGCGTGGGAGCCGGGAAAACCGTGGGATAAAAGGCTAAGCACTAAAGGCGGGACCCGCTCCAAAACCGGCGGGATTGATCGGCGGCATCCATGGGCGGTAAGCAGTTTTGATGAAAAAGGAGTGATTCCACTCAGCACCCGACGCATGGCAAGTAGAGGAGAGAGGAAACCACCGCTCATCGCTCGCTAACAGTCGAGCTAGTCAACTATGCGGGACATGCGAACGACGTTGAATCTAGGGGCTCTAGATCTAATGGCTGAGATTGCGCCCGATGGAGAAGACAGATTTGACGAGGGATTAAGCCGCGATTTAGAAGGATTTGAGATTCGCTTTGACTACCAAGGTGGCAGAAGACTCATTCCATGATGTAACCGAAGAATTGAACCGACAATGCAGGCTGGCGCAGTTCATAGGAGGACAAGTGGCCATCCCTGTGAGCCTGATGATAACACCAAAATAGGGAACTCCAGGCGAAGCTGTAGCAGGCTAATCGACGGAGGGGAAGAAGAGTTGAATCGCCATGAGCTCGAATGGTTTAAAGCCATGAACAAAAAACAGAAAGGACTCCAAGAAGTCGAGAAACAAAAGACGGAACACCGAAGACAGAAGACAGAGAAGAGAAGAACTAGTAAGGCAAAAAAGCAGAAAGAAGGCAGAGGGTCGAGTTGACCAAAGGCAGTGTCAAGCACTAGAGAGCTTGAGAGATTCAAGCCATCCTAGAGAGGATCTATCAGACCAGAGAGGTCAAATAGATTGTAAGGAAGAGAGTCTATGTACTCCAATGGCTTGGGGAATCCAAGAACCACCCTGCTAAGCCAATCTGTTTCAAGAGACTCATATTGAGCTCCTTCATTGTAATTCTCTGCTTCAAGACATAATAAAATAAGGCTACCACTGAGAGCTGGACCGAAGATGTAGCCCTGGAGGATAGGGTGAACTCCTTATTAATTTCTTGTGTTCTTGTATTTGCTTACTGTATTTCTCTATTTTTTTCCATTTCAAGTGTCTGTGTATTTGCAATCTGATCGATCCGTTGCTTAAATAACATAGACACACACACCAACATATGAGTCTGTAATACCTTCATTTAATAAATCTTTAACTGAGGTCACTCATAGGGTGATTATTAGATCATTATAGGTGTGACACATAATGTTCCCCATGCCTGGGCAAGCTTTTTAAACCATTGCATATAATCAAATCATACAAGTTACAGACTCTCAACAATTCTACCCCATATTATGTGATAGCTCCTTTTTCATCTTTAGACACTCTTTACCACTTTTGGCTCCATTCCTCTTCCAACCATAAAGGGTTGCCTCTAATTTCCCCTTCATCACTAAGGCAAAGAGGCTAGTTATTTGCAGTTCTAACATTAAGTCTCCAATTAAGATGATTACTCCTTTGTGGTTGCATGTTGATATATCCTTTTTCAAGGTTGCATATGGGTCCTCTTTTTCTAATTTATTCTTCTTGTAGAATTTTGAACCATGGGGAGAAAATTAGCATGCTCCAAGGTAAATTATGAGCTCCTTGACCTCAATTTTTATCCATATGTACTGCTTATTTGGGTTTTCCTTTTCCACTTGTATGATTTTTTCCCAAGATCCTCTTGCTAAAATTGTTACCCCTCCATAGTCCTTTCCACTTTTAATTATCTCATTAAATATTGACATCTTTGTGTAGCCCTCAAAATTCAAAACCTTGTTGTCCTCCTATTCGTGTGTCTGAAGGAGGACAAGTATGCCCATCCCCTCAAATATGGTTCCTAAATCAAACCCCCTCCTCCAAGGATAACCCTTGCAATTCCATCTTACTATTGAGAAGTGTGCCTAGGGGGATCCACTTTCCTATTTACTATGTCTTGTTGTGTTTCTGAATTGAGATTTCCCTTTATACATCCAAACCTTGTTACCTACATTCCTTGTTGCTACAACTTTTTCCCATTCCTTTCTTCTCTCTTCTAATTGTAATGGGGTTAAATATTCATATATGTAGAGTTGTGTTCCCTTGATAAACCTTTTGTTCCTCATAATTTTGTTCTTTTCCTATCTTTTTTTCAATGTTACCCTTACATTCTTATTCCTACCATCTTGTAAAACTATACCAATTCTAATTGCTTGATGGATGTTCCCTATCCACTCCAAATTATCTGCTAAAAATACTTTGATTAACTTATCAATGTGCTCTCCTTATCCATAATCCTTTAGTCCTTTTACTATTATGTTTCTTGCTCTATCATTCCAGTGCTTTTCTTCCCCTAGATGCACCTTAATTTTCTTCTTTATAATTTCTCTTTAACTCTCCACCAACCCTTTCGTTGCTTGTGCCCATGATTTTTCCTCTTCCAGTTGTTTCTTTAGTTTGGCTTATGTAATCTCTATGTTTTCAGTTGCTGATTGGAACTCTTGTAGAGGTGGAGTGCCTCTTTCTTCCATTTCATTATGGGAATTTCCATCTTTAGTCTACTTTAATTCCTGCTTCATGATTGATATTTCTTACTGACTTGTTTTCAGATTGTCTTGTAATTTGATTATTTCCTCTTTAAATAATTTGTTTTCTTCAATGAGCTTATTATTAGTATCCATGATACCTTTCCATTTGTTATACCTCCCTTGTTCCAATGCTTCTAAACATTCAATTCTCCTCTTTAGCTCCACTAATTTATTAACGTACAGGTCTGAAGACCATGCTCAAGGAGTTGGGTTAGGGTTGTATTGGTTCATATTTCCTTCACCTTCTACCTCCCCCTCTGTTTCTACCTCTTGATGCTTTAAGTTCCATTAAGCTGTTGATTCTACAAACATATCCTTTCAACTTGATTTTCTAGGTTTTCATGATTTTCTTGTAATTCTATTGTTATTTTCACTCGCTCTTGTTGTGTTTCATGTATGTTTATTGTTTGGTTGAAGCTTATGACCTTTGAAAGGATTCTGATAAATTTGCTATGCCCTTGCCATTTTCTATGCCCTTGTGTTTTCAATAAATTACATTAATTGTTGATGTAAGGGGTGTGCCCATGGCAGCCTAGGTTTGCCAATAGGAAACCACCTCCCTTTTCTACATTGGCACCTCAAACGAGGGGGAATATTCACATTGAGCTAAATCAAAGCAACCCTCTTTGAGGCACAATTCTAGAAGGGATTCCTACGCACAACTTGTAATAATAGAGCACAATTTGTAGCCTTCAATATGTAGTCTATCTGCCACTTTGTTTGCTTGGTGCCAGACATGAGAGGAGATGACAACGACAATTTCAAAGAGCAAAGAAGAAATTTGGGATAGATTTTTTTTTTTTATTTTTTTTTTTTTTTTCTCTTTCTCCTCTCTTTTTTTTTTTTTTTTTTTTTTTTTTTTTTTAATATCTCTATCTCTTCTAACATATATATATATATATATAATATATATATATAATATATATATATATAATATATATATTATATATATTTTACTTATCATTATTATTATTATTATTTATTTTTATTTTTATTTTTTTTCCAGATGCCCGGGAGAATTCACATAATAATTTACGAACCAACTTGATTACTAGCTGGGAATCACCTTCAATAAAGAGCTTGGGTATATTTAAGAGAAGGGATTTTTGCAATCCAAATTCCAAGGTGAATAACTCCATTGCATTGTTCATGTTGTTTCCCATGTTCCCAACATATAGATAAATAGGAACTTCCAGATTCAAGCAAAAAAAACCTCCAAAACCCGAATTGTGTGGGTTTGCCTTAAACATTCCATCAAAATTTAGTTTGACAAAGCCATCATAAGGGCAAGACCAATGTAGGGGGGAGGAGAGTGAAGGTATACTCTTAGAAGGTGAAGTAACTAAATTAGGCTTCCAACATGGGTTCTTCCGAAGGAGAGGCTTCCCAAGCAGAGGATGCCCAAGAGATCAATAGAATAGATTCTTGAATATTCTTTAAAATCAATTTCCATAGAGAATCCATGGCAACAAAAGTCCGAGAGTAGGACTTTCAATGGATTCCAAACAATTTTGAGGCCTCCTGCTTAGCTTGATGCATCTGTAGCCATACATTGTGCTTCAACCCAACTCTTGGAAACAATGGCCACCATTCTTTCTCTAGAGAATTTGGTCTCCTAGATCATGATGATTGCAAGTTGATCTTGTCTTAGTTTGGTGTGAATAAGCCTTTGCTTGCCCTTGTAGTTGAGGCCTCTCATGTTCTAGAAGATAATATTCATGGGGAAAATAGGGAGGAGGAGGCAAACACCTTTGTCATCAACGTTATTCTTCCTAAAGTTACTAGAATTTCCCCAAGATCTTGTAGACAATCCTTATTACTTCGACACCCCCTATGCTTTTCTTCCTAAGTTGATTTTGATGAATTTGAAGAAAAATTTAAACTTGTACTCAAAGAGGAAGAATAAGAGATATTACTTGAGGGATTTGTCAAGGTTCATAGTTTAGAATTAAGTAATTATTTCTTAAAAAATTGGATTTGGTCTTCTAAGATCGCCTTTCAATCTTTGGTCTTCCATTCTGCAGTTAAAGCTTGAGCTCTAAAGAATCTGAATCCATGTCCTTAATTTTTTCGAGGATGTTGGTAGTCATTACCTGTATCATAATTAACTCATGCTATGTGGAGGGTATTCCTTCATTGGTCGCATTAGTTTCAGATGGTTGTGCAACCTTGGTCAGATCTGCTTTATGCCTCTTAGATCAAGCGACTGTTGTATTACTAGATTCCCATTCTATGCCTTTCATCATTGCTATCACTTCTAAATCTAATAGTTTCCCAAATATTTTGTAGGTTGGTATGATTGGATTTGTGCCTTTTGCGTGCAAAAAGTGCAGTGTTAGTTAGGAAGCATGAAGCCATACTTATCCTCTCTCGAGTTCAAATTTGATCTAGTTCTTGTTGGAGTTAAGGGAAATCATGAAATAATTGCCTATACTCATGGTAGCACTGACATCGAAATGGGATATACTCATAATAAAAAGGTTACTTCCAAAGCTTTTATTGATAATATATGTTGATAGAGGTTGATTGTGATTGTGGTATGTCCATGTAGACACAAATCCAAGCACAAGATGTGTGATGACCCCTCCCAGTAACTTCAAAGACTTTAACGAAATTTCCCAATGAATTTCCTATTCCTTCTAGGGTTTCTTCTTCCCATAACTCTTTAGGAATAGAAAACAAGTAAATCCATATTAGAGTTGCCTTGAAATCTTCCGTATTAAGATTGTATCTCTCCATCCAAAGTGGAGGTACATCCTATTTAGTTAAAGAAATAGGGCCATTATCAGATGCTGTTGTCTGATCCCCTATTTTTACAAAGAAGACAATGAAGAAGCCCTTCACCCTAGCTCCAGATCAATATGCCCTTTGGGATTACATTTCTTTTGGATCCAAGTTATTAGAGCACATTATGTCAGCCAAAATCCGAGGAATTTTCCAATAAGTGTATGATCCTACATATATTGGATGCAGTACCCAATTAGGTTGGATTTTACTTCAAATTTAGGGCACGTTACAACCTTAGGAAAATAACACCTAACTCTCCATAATTACCAAGCAATTCTTAGCAACAATTCTATGACTAATCCATTAGGACATGCTCCTTGTCTAGGTCTGTTGGTTGATGAAGCTCTTACAACATCGCTTTGGTTGAGTCCTCGAGCATCCCTTGCATCCACATTCTTATAGGAGGGGGGCAGTTCCCCTCCCCCTTGGTCCGCCCACATGCATTTGCAAAGAATCAATGGGTGGTGTTCATAAACCCTAGTTGTAATGATACTTTCCAAATTCATAAGTTTTATATAAAAATTAGCAAATAGGGAGTTCATCCAACAATCTAAGTTTTATTTATAATTTCGTAATCTAATTTTTCAAAGTGTCCTAATTGGTTAAATGATTGCAACTTTTAAGATGAGAATTCACTTGAAAGTTTGACCATATTGTTTAAATTCAATATTAATTTTCTGCATAGTCTAACTAATAGATGAAATGACTCTTTTCTAGGCCCCTTTTCTGTTCATTTTTGCCCAAAATCCGGCAATTTTTTTAAAGAATTATAAATTATAGCCGTTTAATATTCAAAGCTTTAGTGTATCAGAGGTTTTTCAAAGTGCTAAATCCATTTATGCATTCAAACAAAAATAAATCACATACATTCTCGAATTTGTATTGTTGGATTCCAACGAACAAAAAAAAACCATTTTATCTATTAATTATACTCATCCTTAATTTTCTATCCACTAGATTCTCATATTATCTTTCTAGCTTACCTTTAGAAAAATTCTTCACTAACTAAAATATTAATAATCTATTCAATCTTGAATTTGTTTCATAACAAGCCCCATGGGGGTAGGCGAGTTGGTAATCACAATGTGGTGAAGTTCGTTAGAAAGGCAGGCTTCGTACTGAAGGTCACAAGTTCAATTCCCTCGGACTAACCCGGAGCTGTGGAGAGGGGCGGGCACAGTTTCCCAGGGGTTATAGTGGTAGCGGTCAGAATCGGCCCCGTGTAACGCGAGTTGCGAGGCTACTCCAGTTGTCGATTCCTCTGTTAACAAAAAAAAAAAAAATTGTTTCATAAAGAATTCAATAAATAACTTAGGATTATTATTCTCACAAAATAAAAACACCATATTCTTATTATTAAATATTATTATTATTAAATTATTTAAATTTGATAAACATTTTTAAACTAGTCCCTTATCTAAGTTATCATATTAGGGAAGTATTTGATATTTATTAACTTTTGTTATCTAAATCCTCACTAAAAACAATACTCTTTCTCTTGCAACTCCTTTTTTGTCCTTGCCATCTGGCAATGGCATGGGACTATAGTAATCGAAATGGTCCCTTTAGCATTACTTTGTGTGAGCGTGTATGACTTATAACTTAATGTTTTTTTCTCTTTAACCATAGTTTTTCCGCTTCGCCCATAATTTTGCGGTTTCATGGTCTTATTTGGCCTCTTCCCGAGGCAAACCATATATTATGTGTATTTTTTCATGATTTTTTCTTCATAGAGTTCACTAGTGTAAACTAATGCAAACATTAGTTCTCTGGCAAGAAATGTTTAGTTTGCATCTATATCCACTGTTATATATCCCCACTATTATATATCCCTGTTACATATGTGTAACAAGTAAGTTACATGTCTGGTAAGTTACACACGTGACACCGCGCAAACATGCCACTAAAGTACACTGAAAACATGCCAGCATGCCACCGGACTACACAGAAAGCAGACCACATGGCTTTCTGCATGTACTAGTTCATCTTTCAGCACTAAGCTTGAAGGGATGAATGAATGAATTTGATAAATAAAACTTCCAGTTTGAGAATTAAAACTTTCAATGCCAGGCACTAGTTTGATGCGTACATACCTTCCATATCTAGATTTCATTGCAAAGTTGCAGCAGACATCTAGATTTCATTGCAAAAAGTTGTAGCAAACATCAAGATCAAGCCATTGAAGCAGACAACAGCCTCATTGCAAAAAGTTGCAGTAGAAATCTAGATTTCATTGCAAAAAGTTGCAATAGACATCTAGATTTCACTGTAAAAAGTTGTAGCAGACATCAAGACCAAGCCATTGAAGCAGACATCAGCCTCATGGGATTAGGAAATCGAAGGGGAAGTGATGAAACATATGTTATAATGACGAAATTGGTTTTTTGTTGGGGGGATGTAACCAAGTGGACCAAGGCAGTGGATTGTGAATCCACCACGTGCAGAAACTGTCCCTGGATGACTTGTTCCTACAAGAATTAGGTTGGGTTCCTTGTTGAGCCTATTCCAAAGCGACATTTCCAGTTTAACCACCGCCAATAATATTAGTAGCAACACCCTCACTAGCTTCAGTAGTTCCATTTTATCCACCGCCAGTACCATTAGTATCAGCATCATAACTTCCAGCTCCATGGGTAAAGCACCTAAGGTAGCCAAAAGAGAAGTAAAAGAGTCCCTGTAGCTTATCTTCACCTTGCTACTACAATTCCCTAAAGAGCAGGAGAAGATCAGGTTCACCCTGCACTCCTAGTTTGGTCGCCTCATCCCGTAGTCCTCGTCTTCTCTACTCATCTCCTTTCGAAGATTCTGGAGGTTTTTTTGCTTTTCACATGAAAATAATCATGTGCATTGAGGGAGCAGGTGTATCTCGCTCAGGTTAAGCAAGATGGGAAGGAAGTTGCAAAAGCTTATTAGAGATAAATCCCAATTCACATTCAAGGAGAGATCTCAGAGATCTTACAAACATAGGAGGGAGGACGTCAAATTGCCTAGGGATGCCAATGTCAAGGGCATTTTTGCATCATATGTGGATGCAGTTTGACTGTTACTGTGCTCAGGATTCCGCCCGCCATGAAGTCTAAGACAATTCAGGTTCAGATTTTTGTAACTGGCGATAGAAGGCGGCGTTCCCAAATAGCTCTCGACTAACTTGTGAATCGATAGCTTCAACACCTGGGAAGCATTCAAGGCGTGACAACCACTTTTATATTTTAATTTAATTTAATTTATTATTTTTATTTTTAGTTTCTAACATTCTCATACATTTGTACATATGAAAAATTTTGTTTATTGAATGTATAGGTCAGATGAAAAAATGGCGAAAGATCGAAGTTCAAATTTTGTAATCTCAGCGTGTAGTTGCTTGCTAAAACCATATGTTCCAAAGGGGATGTTAGTACCCCATAGCTTTCGAGGTAAAGATTTTCTGTTTTATTTTTAAATATCTTCCTTTGCAATTTTATACTTCTTGTTTCGTATTTTGCAAATTTGAAATGCGCATGCATTCATAGTAACTTGTTGAGTTTCCACGTATGCAGGGTTTTAGTTTTTTGTTAAAACAATATTCGTACAGATTTTCCATACTGAGTAATTTAAGCCAGTCATGGGTTTGAAACATCCTCTTAGACAGGGAAGGGGGAATACTTTCACCTTTCCTAAATCCGAAATCTAGGATATTTGTTCCTCCAAATCTCCTCTCAATATTTTCTACTTTCACTTTTGCACCGAAGTCCGTGAGAGCCCATGCTTAGTTGTACCATCCCTTGGTTTTCCCTCTATGGGATGTTTACTTGAAAATGTTTGTACATTATGCTTATAGGTTTGATATACAATACTGGCGTATTTTGTTGTTGGGTTAGATAACATTCTAAGACCTTGTTTTTACCTGGTTTGCTTTCTTTTCACAGAAGTTTCCATGCACAAGCTAAATTTCATCCTTCAAATCTGCTATGTCTTGCCTTCTTCACAAGGGAAGTATTTAGACATAGATCTCAGTCTCTATATGCCCTGTTCCATAGGAACAAGCCTTAAAGAGACTATATTGAAGTCCGTGCATTTTGATCTTTGTGAAAATCATAAACTGAATTGACATAACTACTACTAGAAAAGTAAGTCCCTAGATCTTCAATCGTTGAATCTACCACTAACGCGTATCCTAGATATTCAGTTGGATCTACTACACCCATGCCACCTTTTGTTACTTAAATTACCACTTCTTATTGAAGGCTAAGTGAGCACTTTATCATCATCCTAATATCTCACCTTATCACTAGTCAATTTACCATCCCCATATGCCACCTTTAAGCCAATTTCCATCTTGACAGGACACCTTTCTGTACTGAATTTACCTTATTATTGATAGGTCCTAAGGTCTTGCCCTAGTGCTATGGAAGAAGACCAAATCAAGTTTCCTTTACTGCTTGAATCCCGCTGGATATGGACAACACTTTTGAGTCTTCTTGGTCCAACTGAGAAACTCGAGACTATCTTAGTCCACTTTGATATGAGTGAAGACTGTAAGATGTATAGAAAGAACTACTAGATATTGTATGTAATCACAATTTCATGCATTTACTCACAATTTATGCATTTTTAGGTTGGAAATATTTGTCATTACTTTTCTCCTAGTGTGAAGACCATCTTAAGCCTTAAAGACAACCCTACATAGTTCTTAAAGTAAGCCCTATAAACTCTACAACACTAGCTGATGATAAGTATAGCCCTCTAGATTGCCTTCTAGACACTTTCTTTCATGCCTTAGGTGAAAGCCTTAGTACCAATCTTTGGGAGTTTTGGAGAGAAAGAGCTCTTCGTAGCCTTGGAGTTAGATTCAATATGAAATCAACTATCACCAAACCGTCTTAATAAGCTTTATATTTCAAGATGGACCCCTAAGGCCTACTGACTGAGGCTTCTGTACTAGCTCTATTGACAAGTATGACTAGTATGTACCAGTAAGCCCCCTATTATTAATAATTATTAACCCTAAGTTTGAGGTGAACCCAAATTGAATTGGTGAATTTATTCAGTATATGTGTGAACATATGCTCATTAACAAGTTTCTAGGCATTTCACTGACTAAAAAAGCCCTCACCCACTGAGTTCACAACAAATGGAAGTCCAAAGGCCAGACAAAGCTAGAATTGGGAGAAAAGGGCTTCTTTACCATTGTTTTTTCAAGTATGGAAACTAGGTTTTTGAGAGCGACCTGTACTTTTTAAAATCTACAGGACTATACCAATTGTTTTGGATGGAGCGTTTTGTCCTGAACAAAGAAGAATTCACTACGACACCTATGTGGATTTATATTTATTCACTATCGCACGAGTTTTGGGATGAGGAGATATTAGAAGGCATTGGGAATGTGTTAGGAACTTTGTCATGATATCTGAAATGACCAAACAAGCAAAATATATATGTGTCTACATGAATATTTTAGAGCCCTTGCTAGAATCAATAAACCTCCACTTTTAGGATGACTTGTGGATGTAGGCACCCGACTATGATCACATTCCTTTTAGATGTTGATAGTGCCATGAGTATGGAAACCTATACCGCAATTGTCCCTTGGTAGCCTCAAACATTAACTCTAATCCCTCTAAAGCCCAATATGATGATGGGTTCATAGTAGTGGAGAGAAATTGTAGAAATCCTAAGTCCCCATGCATGGCTCAGAATTCCCAATTACAAAATGGGGTGGGAGTAAAAGGGTCAGCTTAGAAAAAATTTGAGCCACTAGCAGATTTAGAGGTCTCTCACCCAACAACGACTAAGAAATCATAGAAGTACAGATGAAAGAGTCTACAAGGAATCCCTCCTCATCGGCTTAGTCCTAGGAAATGCCTTCAACAAGAACCATAAGTAATAGCATATGAACGTGCAACCCTTGTCCTAGACAAACACCAACCTTGATAATCAACCTTATTCCCCTCCCATTTTTCTTCATGCAATGCCTAAGGGCCCAGAGAAACTACCTGACCAAGTGGAGGATATGGACTTGGATTCATTAAATGTTCCTAAATTAGCAAAGGCATGGAGAGGAAAAGACCCCTTCACTTTGCCAAAGCACCAAGTTTTCCTCTTGGGAAAAGCACATCTAAAATACAAACATGCTGCAATGAAATCCAAATTAAACATAGCAGGCAATGGGTCATTAGGAGTTTAGCTACAGGCACTTAAATATTTGGCGAAGCCACATAAAGAGGAAAGGAAGAGGGATCGAAGAACTAACCTACAGTTGTCAAATGAGATCAAAGGGACACTAATCAATTCATGGGAAGTTAGGGTTATACCCAACTAACCAAACTACCAAGTGATACCCTTTCTAATATCATAAGCAAATGGGGGAAGCATTGACAAGCAATTGCAGCAAATGCTTAGGGCTACTCACAAGGCATGGTTATCATATGGAACGAGAAGGATATCAGGTCACAAACACTTTTTCTTCATTCCACATCATGATTATTCAATTTTAGTTTATAGATACAGGGGAGTACTGTTGAGAAATGGCAACAAGCAATTCCAATTTAATTTGTCCTTGAATTAAACTGAGAATTAAAATCGATTTCTATTCTCATAACAACTTGTAAATAGTTATTAAGTTTAATTAACTTAATTAGCATAGGAATTTCGAGTTGGAAGTCTTTTTGTAGTCATGTATATGTTCTCCTAAAATTTTAGGGGTTCAATATGAGATTAAATTGAGTTGGAAATTATATCACGCAATTTACTAAGTTAAGTTCAGTTAAATTAGTTCCAAACTATTTTAGGAACTAATAGAGAGTCAAAAGTCAGTTAGTGCACTAGTGCATCCACAAGTGCCACTCTAGTTAATTGAAGATTCCCTCATCAAAAACTCATGAATGTCGATTCTTAAGAAGACTTAGTTGAGACTAGAGTGCAAGGACAATGTACTATCAGTTGTATTATTTACTGGAGTGTAAATATCATGCATGCATAAGAGATTGATCCTATGTTTGGATTGCGCAGTTTTGGGAGCATGAATTCCCTTTAAATACATGCTATTAATTCTAGGAATAACACAAGAGATTAGGGGCTTGGAAAGCTGCAGAATTGGCTAAGTGTTGGCCAAGAGCTAGCTTGTGAGCTAAGAGAGTTGAGCATACTTGTGTGGAATTGTTCTAATGAGAAAAAACTTTGTATCTTCACTCATATTTTTGATATATGCAATACATATAACGGGGTTTTGAGTAGTGGCTTTCCCCATATACATCTTGTGTTATGTGGCATTGATTTATCTTCTTCTTGTTCATATTGTTTTCATCGATCTATTGGCTTCCACTGGTTGAAAGTAGAAGTATATTCTTGTCTTGTGCTTCAGTACATTGCATGAGCTTGTGAATCTACAAGTACTGCCATATTTCAAATGTCTACGACCAAAATATTCCACACGATAAAGCTCTGTTCTTGTCGGCCATAGTCAGCACAAGAAAATTAATATTCCCATCCCCATGGATAATAGGGGGAAATTTCAACATCATTAGGTCACTTGAGGGAAAAAGGGGGTAGTTAGGTGGTTAAATACATAAGCTAATCTGTTCCAGGAGACAATTGATGAAGCACATCTAGTGGAGATAGAAATCAAGAATGGGGTTTTTACTTGGAATGATAGGAGGGAAGGCCAACATCAAGTAGCCTCTAAACTAGATTGATTTCTCGTCTCTAAAAACATCTTGAGCTGGGACCTATTTATAGAGGTGACCAAAATGCCCAACCATGGATCAAATCATTGGTTTATAAGCCTAGACATCGACTTCAAATCTAGACATCATAATCGACCCTTGAAATTTAAGAAGTTTTAGTTTCTTCCCAAACTTTTTCTAGTGTTAAACTGTGATGGGGGGAGTTAGATGACATAAGAGGTTCAAAATTGTTTAAGCTTCATAAGAAATTAAAGCACATCAAGTGGATGTTGAAGGGGTGGAACAAAGGACATTTTGGTAATATTTTGGAAAATAAGAAGAAACTTAAGTAAAGAATGGAGGAAATCCATTAGGAGGTGTTGAAGCCCCAAAAATCAGGTCTACAACAAGGGGGATACCCACCCGGTCCGGACTTTGGTTGGCAGCTCCTTTTCTGTTTGATATGGTGGGTCCGACTGGGGATATGGGACCAGTTTCCCATTTTATGTGTGTGTGAGATTGATTGATATTTCTGGTCTAACAGTTCCTAATTAAGATGCTCTAATTCTAATTCTGATTTAATGACATGCAATTGTATTCTTAGAAAGCAGAAACATCTAAATCTACATTAACCCAGGGTGTAATCTTTCTGCTATGCGATCTAAAATGATTTCAAATAACAATCGGTAATAAAGATCACTAAACTATTATGAGAAAAGAATTCAATATAGATGAACCACTTCGTATAAAAAGTTAGACGAAACAGTTGTGAAAAACATATCGCATAATAAGCTATTCATACATTAAGCATAAATAAATAGCTATCATTGTACAAAAGTGCCAAATGATAACTCAACCATTCACGCATTAATATATAAACAACTGAACTTCAATATCACTTTAACACAAAAGATAGAAACAGTTAAGAGATAGAAGTACCATTTATAACTAGTTCTACTCATGAGCTTCAAGCGATAACGATTTATCTCTTCTTAATCCAACATCCACTAAGAGTACAGAAGTGCAACATTAGTAGCGGATATTAAATGCAAAAATCAATAAATCATATTCCATTCATTCATCAAAACCTCCTTGGAGGGTGCAAAAGTGCATGTTCTGAGGACAAGTTTTTGATAAATTTCTGGACCCTTCTCTAAATGCATGAGAAGGGTTTAAATACTACTAACTACATCTAAAAATAACTTATTACAAAATATAGGATACGGTTTAAATGACTGTCCTTTTTCTAGGCAAAGATAAAGAAAAAACTATTTCTAAAATTAAATATAACATATAACTATTTTTGTATTTTCTCCTTAACATCGCAAGCATTCAGCATTTGCTTGAGAAGAGTCGGTTGGCCGACTTCAGCCTTTAATTGCCCTGTGAAAACGGAATCATCAAGAGCTGGTGCCATCTTTCCAGCAAAATTGATGATGCCTTTGAGAGTCATACACTGGCTGCGTGGTTTCACTAAATAAGCCCAGTAAGAATCCCAATTCAACTTAGTTAATCTTCTAATTAATTCTACCTTTTCTTGAGCCTTCTGTCTCCAGTCCGCTTGCAGCTGTTGTACCTATATACACACCTTTTACTATTTTTTTCTACAAATTTATGAGGTTCCAGGAGACTAAGCAATTAGAGGCTTTCCTTTTCAAGAAGTTTTGCCTTTGTTTCTCGATTCGGGCATCCTTGGTGCGTTTTTTTCCTCTTGCGTGCTTTCTTTTAGCGGATGTAAAGTTGAAATTTTGTGAAAATAATGATTCCGTGAGCTCTTGACCCTGAGTCCTAAATTGTCTATTTTTAATGTCAGCGCTGTCCAGTACGCATTTAATCATGTCTGTGTAGGGGAGAATTTTAGGTCTCGCTACTACCCGGTGCAGGAATGAACAAGCTAAATCTGCAACTGATGCTTCAGAAGACTTAGATGAACCAGTAGTAGCTGTAAGCTCCGTTACCTTGGGATTCTCTTCCTCAAGTAGATTATACATGCCTTCCCAAGTGGAAATATCCACGTCTCTGTTGCATGCGGTGTCTGCGTACAAGGGCGCCATTTCTTTATCTTCAGACATCGGAGACTTGCCTTTCTTCCCCATAGTTTCTGGTATACTGCTTTGTATAGTTATTTGTTCTTCATTCCTGCAGTTTACAAGTGAGGTGAGAGTAATGATAGGGAACAGTGACGGGAAAGCTTTAAATGCCGAAGGCATGCAAACGTATACCACCTTACGTGAACTGGCTCTTCGATAAATACAAAACCATATTTCATTAACAACTGGCAACTAACTCATTAATTAGAATTAAAGCGCATAACCAGGTATCGTTTTATGGAAGAAAAAAAAATTATTGAATAATGAGCCTTAAAAATTTGCGATGCAGCGATTTTGCAATTTGCTTTGCAATATCGCAGATCGATGCATCGCATTATCGCAAGATCACGATATCACAATATCACTCTGTTATTCTTTCGTAAGATCGCTTTGCCACTATATCGCAATATCGCATGGTCGTAATAACACATAATCGTAGTATGTGCCCATTTCGTGTTAATGTATTTCTTGCAAGGTGCGATTTTGTGATATGCGTTGTCGCATATCGACGTTTTCTGTTGTTTTCCAGCGTAAGTGCGTTTTAAGGCATGCGATGCGATATTTCATAAGGAGTGATTTTATCTTTCCTCATCATGAAACTTAAGCTTTTTAGATTTTTCAAGGTTATTTTCTTAAGTTTATGATGGTAAGTTTTATTTAAAAGAAAATAGAAGTACTAATTCATTTTAAAATTTTTTGATGAAGAGTCCCCACTTATTTAGTATTAGTAATAACACTAAATAAGAAGGGGGGTTGTTGGTGGCCACAATAGGAGGATATATTATTTGGTAGATCAAAAATCCTAATCAATGTTGAAGCAGAAACCCTACAAGAGCTAGAGAATAGAAGAAAGCAAGAAGAGATTCTCTGGAAACAAAAGGCCGAGATTCAATGGTTTCAAGAGGGGGAAATGAATACAATTTTTTTCCCAAGCCAATGTTGCAACACAAGCACCACAACCATATCTCCTCATTGTTAGAGTTGGATGGAAATAAACTAGTGACCATTAGGAGATAACAAAAGAGCTAGTTATGTTCTACCATAATATCTTGACTGAAACTAGGGATGATAGAGGCATTTTGATTCAGGAGATATCTAGGTGCATCCTTGTGCTAGTTATGGTAGAGAAAAATGAAGCGTTGCTAAGGAGGATCGAGTATATGGAGGCGGAAGCAATGGTCATGCTGATGCCTCAAAATAAATCTCTAGGACCAGATAATTTCACCGTAGAGTTCTTCCAAGCTTGTTGCGCAGTTATTGGAGAAGAGGTGTGGCAAGCGATTAAGAAGTATCGACAGTCTAGAGCAGTCCTCAAAGCCCTGGATACCACCATTCTTACCTTAGTGCTAAAGAAGGAGAAAGTAGAGGATCACCATGGTTATAGACCCATTGCATTATGTAATGTGTTCTACAAGGTAATCACTAGGATAATAACTAATAAACTCAAGCCATTCCTCCCAAAGCTAATATCTACAAAACATACAAGATTTGTATAAGGAAGTAAAATCTTAGATGACATTATGGTTTCTCATGAATTGATTCACTCTTTAAAGATCACTAAAAAAATAGGAATGATGATCAAATTGGACATATTTAAAGCATATGATAAACTGAACTGGAATTATCTATGCAACATACTTTGTGCCTTTGGATTCACAAAAGATTGTATTGATTGAATCTATAGTCTTGTAGCCTTGACTTCATTCTTGGTTCAAGTAAATGGGTCTCCTTCCGCCCCTTTCTCATCCTCTCATGGGATTAGGCAAGGGGATCCCTTGTTTCCATTCTGTTCATCTTGGCCATTGAGGGTTTAGGGTGGTTGTTTAAGGTAGCAACAACTGAAAATTAGCACTATGGTTTGTGGTTGTTTAGAGTGTAATTCCCCTTGACCCACTAATAGTTCGTTGATGATACTGTGGGCATGGGTAAACCTACTGTGAAGGAATCTTGTTCTTTTAACAACATTTTAGATATGTTTGCTACAAATTTATGTATGGTAATTAATAAAAGCAAATCAAGTGTGTCTTTTTTCAATACATTGTTGACGGTCCAACGTCATGTGGCACATGTCCTGGGGACTCAGATCATTAAGCTCTCTTCCAAATACTTAGGATCCCTGTTACTGGATAAATCTCTTAAATGGATCCTACGGGAGGAGCTCATCACAAAAATAAAAAAACAAACTTGCTATTTGGACTTTTCTCTCCTTGAATATGGTTGGGAGACTTGTTTTTCTGAAGGCGATTCTCTAATCCCTTCTGTTAGGTCCCTATACTACTAGTGTAACCCTTTATTGTTATTAGTGCAACCCCCTTATTATATTGTTGTGCCCATGTAGTCCCCATATTGTTAATTATTGTGCCCCATAGAAGCCCAATATTGTTATTGTTGTGCCCTTACATTATTATTGTTATGTCGACTCTGATTACATTATGACCCCTTAGACTTCTATATATAGAAAGGAGGTATTGTCATTTGTATCATCCAAGCATTGTTCATTTGTGTAGTGTAAAGGAGGTTTCCCCCTCGAAGAGTTTGATTTCTAAGGTGTTGATCTTTCTTTTCTATCTTTTTGTGAGCTAGTTTCATAACATTTGGTATTAGAGCTTGGATTCTAGGGTTTCGTTGCTCCAAATAGGCCATCGTAGAATTTTCGTTATAACTTTTGTTCTGTGACATTTCAGAAGCTAAAAAAAACCCATTTCAGATCTTGTCTCGATATATTTTCGAAGATATGATATGAGGAAGTTAGGGTTTTTCCAAGCTCCAAAATTCCATCTCAAACAGGTCATCGTGGAATTTTCACTATAATTTATTTTTTACGAAGGTTTATATTTTTAAATTAAAAACCATTTGAGCTAAATATTGGTGAAGGTCGGGCCCAAATTTCAGATCTTGTTTCACTATAGTTTTGGAGATGCGGTCCAAGACATTTAGGGTCTCTGGAGGCTCCTGAATTACATCCCAAACAGGTGACCTTGGGACAATCGTCATAACTCTCACTTTGAGCATCTGATTCAAATTTTATAAAAATTGATAGAAAGCAGATGGATTTTAGTTTGTTGGGTATCATTTTTAAAACCTAAGGTCGAAACCGTGACACGTAGCACATCATACAAGTTCACTCTACTCAACAAATCTATAATTAAGTCATCGCAGGAGATTGGGCATAACTCTTTCTTCAGGAATCCAATTGCGATCAGACTTGTGGGTTTAAAAAGAGGACTCAGAGAGCTATCCCAGGCCGAAAATTCAAAACTTAAAGATATGAAATTACAGAGTTACAATTGTTTCAAGATCGAGCTCCTAAATCTAGAAAAAGCAACATGAGGAAGTTTGATGGCAAGGATCTGGTAAATTGGATACTACAAATGGAGCAATATTTTGATCTACATGAGGTGCAACTGTTACAAAGGGTAGGTATTGCATCTTTACATTTAGAACCGAATCAAATTTTATGGTATAAAGGGCTTTTTTCTCGTAAACCACTTGTCACGTGGTTAATTTTCATGGAAGAAATGATAGTACATTATGAGGAGACAAAGGGAAACACCTTCTTTAGCCAATTGATAAATCTTAAACAAAAGTGTTCAATGGAAAAGCACATTGAGAACTTCTACAAATTGAATATAAGGGTAAAAGATATTCCAGAGAAGCAGAATATTGATGTCTTCATAGGGACTTTAAAGGATAGCATTCAACATGAGGTTCGTCTTTGGGAACCTGATTCATTGGAGAAGGCATTCAGGATGGAAAGAAAATTGAAAGCAAAATTATGGCAACAAGAAATCCTACCACTCACAATTATAAACGTAGAAATTCTACAAATTATCTACAAATCTAGCTCTAAGACCATGCAAAAAATTTGACTGTAGATTAACCCGATAATGCAATATAACCAAAGCAGAATACTATTACCTACTTCTACTATCAAACTTGCGGAAGCTTAAAGATCGAGTTGAATTGAGTTGAACACATATAACCAAAAGAAGAAGAATCAATCGCAAAATACACATGAAAATACTTTGGGGAAAGCCTCAGCTAAAAACCCCACTATCTGTATTATCATACAAGGTGGAAATACATAGGAATTATACAAAGCCTTAGCTCTCACAGCTAGCCAGCTCTTAGTACAATCCTCATAGATTCTCACAGGCAATCCTGGCTTCTCACAAGCCTTCCCCTCTACCCTCCAAGCTCCTATTTCCTTGCGTTGTTCCTCTGGGATGATCTTCTCCAACCAAGTGGAAAATTGATCTCACACCTTGTATGAACTGTGCAATCCTCAAGGAACCTTCACTTGACTGCATGCATGAGTTTCCTTTATAGGAAAACACATGCAACTGATAGTACAATGTCCTTGACATTTAGCTCAACTGGGTCTTTCTCAAAATAGACATGCATGAGTTTCTGGTGAGGGAATCTGTAGTTATCTGAAGTACACTGGTTGAGTGCATGCATGCATCAAGTGACTGATAACTCACAATTAGTTCCTCAAACAGTTTGAAAGTAATTTAACTTAACTTAACTTAGTAAACTGAATTAACTAATTACAACTCAAATATAACTCAATATTATCTCCTTAATTAAGGGATAATCTCCTCAATTTAAGGGATATATGTTGCATGACTTCAGAAAGACTTCTAACTTGAATTTCTCCAACTAATTAATCCATAATGAGTTAATTAATTATTTCCAAGCATCTGGTGAGACTAAATTTGATTTTAATTCATAATTTTAATTCAAGGACAAATTAAAATTGGAATTTCTGGATTCTATTTTTATCATTTCTTTTTGATATTTTCAACACTCCCTCTCAACAAGAAAGGAATTCAACTCGATCCCAATTGTGAACCTTTGGAATGTTATGCATGCAACACTTCTCTCTAGTGTTGTTGCTCCAACAACTTTATAAACAAAAAAACATCCAACCTGAATCAGTATGATGAATCTATCATCGAAGTCTCTGATTGCTATTGCCTCTATCAACTAAAAACTTTGTGCTTATGTTGACTTTACCTTTCTGCACTGTTTTCAATCCTTCTCTGCACTCTTCAGTATATGGCTGCTCAAGCCTCTATCACTTTGATCTCTGACTATATCAATCCCATTGATTCCTCCCACTACGATGTACTTTGGGCTCTCCTAGCAAGGTACGATCCATGAGATAAAACCTCAATGGACCCTGCCCAATTTTAGCCTTCATGGGACTATCACTTCACATCGTCCCACCTCACACCTGGAGGTATGGCTGCATGTGATCTCTCTACCCACTTGGATCGAAATTCCCCCCTAATGGAGGTATTTGCATGAATCGGTCTCCTCTATGCTTCTTAAATTGTGGCTCCTCCACAATTGTTTGAGACTTCTTATGGGGCTGCATGTTGAGAAGTAATTTACTCTCCCTCTCAACCACCAAGTCTCTAACATTTTCCTTGCTCCTCAAGGCTTTGCATGCATCTTCCTCAAGAGCATACAGGTTCTTAACTCGTGAACCAATCTATTTCACCTGTTTCTCGGTGATGTGTCTAAGGAAAACCTTTCCCTTACTAAAGACAACAGCGTAGACTTTGTCCTCCAACATCGCGACTGATACCAAGTTCTTCTTCAGTCCAAGCACATACTTCACATTTGTTAAGGTGATAGGAGCTCCATGCTCCCTCTGAAAAGCAATCGTTCCCACTCCTAAAACACTATACCTTTTGTCGTCACCCATCTCTATGCGCATCTTGAGGTCTTTCTCCTCCAAGTCATTGAATAAATTTTTATCGCCAGTCATGTGGAATGAGGCTCCACTGTCAAGATGCCAGACACAACTCATCATCGATGACACCATGCATGCGATGAGGGTAAAGTCCTTTTTGAACTGAGAGGCCAATGCCTCACCTTCCGATCCTTCCGAGGATCCCTTCTTGGACTTCTTCGATGGGTAATTAGTCGCATAATGTCCCATCTCGTGATAATTAAAGCATCTTACTTTAGACTTGTCACCCTTCTTCCCTCCATGAGAAGAATTTCATTTGGAATGGGAAGCCTTCCCCTTCCCTTTCCTTGCCTTACTTGCTAAGGCCAGATTTTCTTCATCATCATCCTTGGATGAAGAACCATCTTGTGTGCTCCTCCTGATCTCCTCCTGCATTAGATCCAACCACAGTTGTTCCCAATTCGGTAGTTTCTCCCTTCCATTCACAGAGTCCTGGTAGTTATTCCAACTCTTTGGAAGGCGAAGGAGAGTGAGGCTCACCATATCATCATCGGCAGTAGTTATTCCCACACTGCCAAGGTCATCTTTGCAAGTAGTGAGCTTGTTCACATATGTGGAAATAGTATCGCCCTTCTCCATCTTGATTCTTCGAAGTTTATCCTTGAGCGCCAATTTCCTTTGGTCGCTATTGTTCTAGTAGAGGTCCTCCAATGTCTTCCACATTGAAAATGGAGTATCCTTCCCATGGAGACTCGAGACAATATGGTCTCAAACTCCCTCAAGGATGATCTGTCTCGCCTTCATCACACACTTCTTCCACTCAGCCAATTCTTGTGCATTAGTTGAAGCTGGCTTTTGGATTTCTTGATCAATGAATTCCTTCAAGGCGTTGTCTTCTAATACAGCCTCCAGTCTATCTTTCCATGCTATGTGTAATGTCCCTTAATAATAAATAATATAACATAATATTAAAATACAAGAAAATAATTAATAAACATTAAATAAAAAAATAGTAATAGTAAATAAATAATAAAATAATAAATAACAATATTAAAGCTCTAAATAATATAAAAAAGAAATAAAACAAGAAAGCGATAAAAAATCAGTAAAGTTATCAAAAAAGTAAAAACAAAAGAAATAAAACAAGAAAGCAATAAAGTTGCATGTAGACACATGGAGTGTGTGCATGTGGTTCCCCTTCCAATGTTTGCTCTATTAAATAGATGATGAGGAAGATGAGAGACATTCTAGCATTCCATCATTCCATGATTTCATCATCCATTCTCTTGGGAGAATAGTGTTATCTAACAAAGGATACCCTGGTAGTAGTATGTTGATTGAGGGCTCGAGGGTGGCCAGTTGTAGCAAGTTTTTGTGCAATTGAACCTACGGTTGGGTGGAGAGTCGTCCCCAAGACTTTGTTGCAGTTAGAAGACTTCAACTAGCATTCAACCCAAAAATCACAGGTAAGTTGTCTCTGCTCATAGTTCTGAATTGAAGTTAATTAGTTGATAAAATAGGTGTTGACTATGAATTACTTGACTAATCTAATTAATTACATGTTTATTTTAGGGCTGTTACACTATGTAATTCGAGCTACCTTCCAAGACATACTCGAGTCTCAAGCCATAGAATGCCATTGGCCAACCTTGAAGTATGATAAGAATTCGATTTGCACCTGCAACCCCAAACTTCAAACTTCAAATTCTCTTCTTAGTATACTGTTCACAGCTCCGATAAACTTAGCTCTGATACCATGTAGAAATTCTGCAAATTCTCTACAAATCTAGCTCTAAGACCATGTAGAAAATCTGATTGTAGATTTTATCTATAGTGCAATATAACCAAAGCAGAATACTATAACCTACTTCTCCTATCAAACTTGCGAAAGCTTAAAGATCGAGTTGAATCGAGATGAACACATATAACCAGAAGAAGAAGAATGAATCACATAATACACATGAAAATACTTTGGGGAAAGCCTCAGCTAAAAACCCCACTATTTGTATTATCATACAAGGTAGAAATACATAGGAATTATACAAAGCCTTAGCTCTCACGGCTAGCCATCTCTCAGTGCAATCCTCACAGATGCTCACAGGTAATCCTGGCTTCTCACAAGCCTTTCCCTCTTCCCTCTAAGCTCCCATTTACTTGCGTTGTTCCTCTGTGATGATCTTCTCCAACCAAGTGGAAAACTGATCTCACACCCTGTATGAACTGTGCAATCCTCAAGGAACCTTACCTTGACTGCATGCATGAGCTTCCTTTATAGGAAAACACATGCAACTGATAGTACATTGTCCTTGACATTTAGCTCAACTGGGTCTTTCTTAGAATAGACATGCATGAGTTTCTGATCAGGGAATCTGCAGTTATCTGGAGTACATTGGTTGAGTGCATGCATGCATCAATCACTGATAACTCATAATTAGTTCCTCAATCAGTTTCGAACTAATTTAACTGGACTTAACTTAGTAAACTGAGTTAACTAATTACAACTCAAATATAACTCAATCTTATCTCCTTAATTAAGGGATAATCTCCTTAATTTAAGGGATAATAATTGTTGCATGACTTCAGAAAGACTTCTAACTTGAATTTCTCCAACTAATCAATCCATAATGAATTAATTAATTATTTCCAAGCAGTTGGCGAGACTAAATTCGATTTTAATTCACAATTTTAATTCAAGGACAAATAAAAATTGGAATTTATGGATTCTATTTTTATCATTTCTTGTTGCTATGTTAAACAATAAAGATGGAAATGTTGTTTCTCCTAGCCTTCCACAACCTACAAGGTTGAAACCACAACAATTCGAAGAAAAAGTAGAAAACGAGCTTTGTTACCGTTGTGACAAAAAATACACTAAAGGTCATAAGTGTGCTGAGAAGAAATTATTTTACATTGGTTTTGAAGAGGAGGAAGAAAATGATCAAGAAATGTCAAAAGAAGAGGATATACATCGGGAACCAACCCTAGAGAAAGAAGAAATGAATCTGACTATATCATGTACTACATTGGAAGGAATTACCACTCTTCAAACTCTCAAGATAGAAGGACATATCAAGAAGAAGAAGGTTCAAGCAGTGAAATATCATGAATAAAAGGATCAAGAAACATCAAAAGAAAATGATATTCACCAGAAACAAACCCCAGAGAAAGAAGAAATGAATCTGATTATATCTTGTAAAGCATTGGCAAGAAATACCACTCCTCAAACTCTCAAGATAGAAGGACATATCAAGAAGAAAAATGTTCAAGACGTGAAAGATCACATCGAGCATCAAGAAATGAATCCATCCAGATATTGTAATGCATTGGCAAGAATTACCACTCCTCAAACCATCAAGATAGAAGGACATATCAAGAAGAAAAAGGTAATAATGTTGATTGATTCGGGAAATACCCATAGTTTTATTCATTGTAAGATAGCGAAGGAATTGAATTACTTTTTTTTATCTAGCATTAGAGTGTCAAGTGATGGTTTCAAATGGAAGAACCATAAATTGCTCTAGAAAGTGCCATAATATCAAGCTATCCATGGGAGAATATGTTTTGAATATTCCAATGCTTTCCATTCCAATGGGTGGTGTTGATGTTGTACTAGGAGTCCAATGGCTATAATCTTTAGGTACGATAACTTTTAATTTTCAAGAACTCTTCTTGAAAAAAAATTCAGAAGGAAACCAGGAAAAGATAATTAGCTCTAACAGCATAACAAAGCTTCTAAAGGAAGAACAATGTGGTGTAATTGCACAATTATGTTCGCTAGAGGTTCCCACGTCAAAATCATCTATTTCTCCAGATATCCAAAAAGCCTTGGACAATCATTCCAAGGTATTTGAGGCTCCCAAAGACCTCCCACATATTTGTGATCATGATCATGCTATTCATTTTCAAGGAAATGTTCCTCCAAACATCAGGCCTTACAGATATCCCTTTGCACAAAAGAGTGAAATTGAACATATGGTTGCAGAAATGCTAGAGGCTGGTATAATTCAACCTAGTCAATGTTCTTTCTCTGCTTCAGTAGTATTGGGGCACAAGAAGGATGGATCATGGTGCATGTGTTTGGATTATAGAGAGCTCAACAAGCTCACTATTAAGGATAAATTTCCCATTCCTCTCATTAATGAATTATTTGATGAATTTCATGGAGAAATTTACTTTAGCAAGTTGGATCCTCATGCAGGATATCATCAAATCAGAATGAAGATTGAAGACATTCCGAAAACAACATTTAGAACTCATGAGGGTCATTATGAATTTTTGGTCATGCCTTTTGGCCTTACCAATGCACATTCTATATTCTAAGGTTTGATGAATTCCATTTTCAAACCCTTCCTTAGAAAATTTGTGTTAGTATTTTTTGATGATATACTAATATATAACAAGTCTTGGAAGGATCATGTTCAACATGTTGATAGAGTACTCAGATTATTGGATGAGAAATAATTATACGCAAAAACCTCCAAATGTTTCTTTTGAGTACAAGAGGTGGAATACTTGGGTCATATTGTATCTCATGAGGGTGTTAAGGCAGACCCTCAACAAAAACAAGTTCTCCAACTCTTAAAGGATAACCTCACTTTGGAACATAATCAAATGAAACAATCGGTAGATCAATACCGCAGTGAAAGAAGTTTTGATATAGGCGACTGGGTATTTTTACAAATACAACTATACAAACAAATGTCCCTCAAGCAAGCTAAGAAGGATAATAAATTATCACCAAAGTACTATGGTCCTTTCAAGGCACTGCAAAAGATTGGTACTATGGCATACAAATTTGAGCTTCCTGCATCTTCCTTAGTGCCCCCAGTTTTCCATATTTCATGCTTAAAGAAGTTTATAAGTGACAAGCTCCCAATTCAAACACTATTGTCGGAACTTTACAAGGAAGGAAAAATCATATTGGAACCTGAAGCACTCATGGAAACAAGAACCCGATAGCTACAAAATCGATAAATTTTAGAGTATCTCATCAAGTGGAAGAACTTACTCGCTAAAGGTTCCACATGGGAGGACGAGAATTTTATAAAGAAGTATCCAAAACTATTCAAGCATTGAGGACAACACTTTTTGAAGGAGAGGGGCATGTTAGGTCCCTATACTACTAGTGTAACCCTTTATTGTTATTAGTGCAACTCCCTCATCATATTATCGTGCCCATGTAGTCCCCATATTGTTATTATTGTGCCCCATAGAAGCCCACTATTGTTATTGTTGTGCCCTTACATTATTATTGTTATGTCGACTCTGATTACATTATGACCCCTTAGACTCCTATATATAGAAAGGAGGTCTTGTCATTTGTATCATCCAAGAGTTGTTCATTTTTGTAATGTAAATGAGGTTTCCCCCTCGAAGAGGCTGATTTCTAAGGCGTTGATATCTCTTTTCTATCTTTTTGTGAGTTGGTTTCATAACACCTTCCAATATATCTATGTTATATTCTGATGGCTCAAGTGTTTATCTTACAGGAACTTCGAAGAATACAAAGGTCATTCTAATGGGGGGGAGCTAGATTAGAAATAAAGTGGCCGCTTGTTGCTTGGGACAATCTATATAGACCAAAACTCAAGGGCAGACCAAGGATGCGTGACCCATCTGCTGTGGCAACAATATTTGGTGTGAAGATCTGGTGGAGGTGGTTACAGGGGGGCCATGATCTATGGAAAAGGATTTGGAAAAGTAATTTCACCCCATACACTCCTCAATAAAACCTAATAAGGTTGAATACCACTACTCCTAGGTCGTCAATATGGAACTTGGAAAGAAAAGGCATGGATTTAATTCAGAAGCACTGCTTTTGGGAGATTAAAAAATGCGCATCCAACATTATTTTGGTATGGTTCCTAGCAACAACTACCCAATATTGGTAGAACACGCTAATTTGGAATGGTTAAGACAACAAATGATAGGCCATGGTAGAGCAATGACAATGGATCATTAGAGGGGAGGAGAACTATACTGGGGTTAGCATTAATGGATTATGTCGAACAACTGGCACCCTAAGTCAGACATGATGGCGTAGAACAATTCTAGAGTAATTTACAAAATGGAAGATTCCTGTGACCAACTTGGAGGACAAAATTTGGTGGGGGTATCAATACAGAGGCACCTTCTTTGTGAATCAAACTTACCAATTGGAAGCGAGATATTAGGATATACAAAAGGAGGAGGTTTGGGTTAAAATCTAGAAGCAATAGGTATAGAAAAAAATCTCCATTTTTATTTGACTCCTACTTTAGAATATACCACTAATGTGGGAGAATATTCAAAAAGGAAACTACTAAGGACCCTTTAGGTGTCATTTATGTCTAATACATTCAAAAGACATAGAGTATTTGATTAATTGTTGCAATTTCTGTGTGGGACTATGGAATAAATTATCAAATCTCTTTCTACGATCAAATTGAGATCTAATGATTATTTCTAATACCATAATCAAATGGAGATCTCAAGCCTTCTCTAATCTAGTCCTCAACAAAATTTGCATTTTTTCGCCTAGATTCATATTGTGGGGAATCTAGAAGGAATGCAACAGAAGGATCTTTATAGGGAAATCTATCTCGCTAGACTCCATTTAGCACTCCATAGCTAAGCAAATTAAGGAATCAATTCTAGGTCTAGTTTGGTCCACTCATGATTGGAAAGTGTTTAATCACAAAGCACGACTTTTAAGAGAATGGTTTCCCTTCCCACCTAAGGGGATTCATCCCTCTCCTCCCCCCTCTAGCTAGGCTCAAAATATTGCTAAACTAGCAACCCCCCCATCTCAATTCTTAAAGTTGAATTTTGATGGTGCAACAAAAGAAATTTTGGGGCCTACAAGATATGGAGGGATGTTTTGTGATTATAAAGGCCAACCTATGTTCATCTACTCTGGAAGAATTGGTATGAATAGTAACAATGTAGTGGAATTAATGGGTCTTCGTATGGGTTTGGAATATGCTCAAGTATAGGGATTTTCCAATCTTTTGGTGGAAGGAGATTCTCAAGTTATCAATAACATGGCCCAAAAACTCCAAATGGATCCCACATCCATAATGTGCATGAAGCTGGAGGCTAGAATCCCTTGTGAAGCAAGTCTCCTCCCTCATTTCTCAGATTCCGGCTCTAGTCCTTAGTCATGTTTGAAGAACTAGGAATAAAATAGCTAACCTTCTAGCAAAACATGAATGCGAGGAAACTTGTAAACATGTAACCTTAGAGTGGGACCTTTTACCAGATCCACATTTGAAAGAGGGTTTGTTGGAAATTAGTTCAGATGGACCACACCACCCCAGATGGGGTGACTAACGTGACGGGGGAAGGGGGGTTAGGTGGTGGGATGCCTCCACCCCACCTTGAAAATATGCCAAGGGATGTGGCACTTGCCCTCGTCGATGTTTAATGTGAACAATCCACACCTTCAATGATGATTGTGCTGGAGTCAATATTATCGATGGTGGGGAAAAGAAGGTAGGTTTTGGATGGTATGAATTGTTGGTGCATTCATGCTATGATAGAAGGCGAAATAAATGTAATCAATCTATTAAATCTCTAGTAGGGGAATGCTGGTGGTTAGTTTGTAGGAATCAGGTAGTTTGTGGTGAAGGATTTCTCCCCCCTGCTAGTGGTTAGAGTGAGCTTACAGGGGAGAAGCTTGAAGGAGTCTTGGAAGGTGCTTTCAACTCTCACCTCATTGCTTTGGCCTCTACATGTTTCTAATACTTTATTTCAGTTGTCGTGGCTTTGTTGGTCACTTGCCTAGCTGTGTTTCAAATATTTGAGGGTGACCTTTTCACCCAATTTCCATGGAAAGCACCAGTTGGAGGGCAAATTTCTTTTGTTTCTAGTCCCTCCTTATAGTATTTTCCCCTCTCCCTATTGTCAGTCTGTGAGTGACTAGAGAATGCAAGGAAGGATCATATGCTTGTTTATAAGCCAAGTGACGTGGGGATGCAGGCTACAAGTCTTTTGCTTTAACATTATGGACATTGTCTCAGCCCTCAAGGTTATTTCTATTATCTTGCTTGCAATTCTATTTTGTTTTTTGTTTGGGTGAATTTGTTTCTCTTGTAACTAGTTGGGACAATGAATGGGATATTCTTCTTAAATTTTGATTGTAAGCCATGGTGTTGGAATTATTGGAAGCCCTAGAGGGCGTGGTTCTTGATTTATGTTGTCCCTTTTCCTAGAGGGTTGGTCTATGTGACTTATTGTAGCTAGTATCCTACACCTAGTTTCAACAATTTTCCACATTATAACAATAGTGGGAGGGAAGTAGTGTTGGGGGTTTTCTTCTTGTGCAAGGAGGTGTATGCTGGGCCATTTGTTGCCCATCCTAGTTCAATTGTGGGTTCCTTTGAAGTTGGATTTTGGCCTTTAAATGGTGTCCATCCCCTTGGTGTTTTTTATTTGGTTAGCTTTATGTTTCATTGTCTGGTTGAAGCCTTCATGAAGGGCTTGGGTTGTTGTTGGTACTACTCATTGAGGTGGAGGCTAGTGGATTGGAGGAAGTAGCCCATGGAGTTTTTTATTGCACCTTTTATTATGGAGGCCTGGTGGTCAGACTCTTTGGGTTACTCTCTGTCCAACACAAGTCCTCATTTTGGGGGTTATTTGGAGCTGTAGGTACTCAATGGTCTTAACTTTGCTAGTCGTCTTCAATCATTTTTCAGTTGGTGATAGTGAATCAACAACTACCTGGTCCAATGCCATGTCAAAGGACACAAGTTAGGAGAGGGGATGTGTATTATTGGAATCATGCCCAAAGGGGGAAACCTTACATGAATCGCTAATTAGAGAAATTTTCTGGGTGATTCTGGGAATTGACACCAAGTCTTGTCCAAGAGAAAGTTGCTTAAGCTGAGGCTGGAACCCGCATTCACAAAGCCCCCCTCTCAGACACAAAGGTCTTAGTTGAATGGACTAATTGGATCCCTCGCACTAGGCATACCAGAGGTCAGTTCAATTAGTACATGCAAACCATAGACATGTATTGGCCAATGAAATTCCTTCTGATTCATACATTGGTGGATAGATAAGAGCATCGAGAGGGCATCCTTCACTCACTGGATCACCTTCACTACCATCTGGGTAAAATATATCGCAGGATTGATAGGATTGAGCAACACATGGGCATACCTCAAACAATGGGAATAGCTCAAGAGGGCTCAAAGGGGCCTGTGCAAATCATTGTCTCTGATTCCAACCCCACTAAGTAGTTTTCTGATGTCCACATTTTGTGTGTCTTTTGATATCAGGTTCTCTTGGCTATGTATCTTAGGAAATGTCTCTAGTAACCTTCTAGCTTTTGCTATCTCTTTTTGTATCCATCTATCATTTTCCTTTCTTTGGAGAGTTTGTTTGTTTGTTTTTTATTGGTTATGGTCAGGTTTCCCCAACAAGAGGTTGATTGGTCAATGTTCATTTTTATGTACTTGCCACTTTTTGAAGATATATATATATATATATATTCTAAATTTATTAATTATTTCTCGTTTTTGGTGATCTTCCTCCATTTGAGTATCACTAGCATATGTTTATCTTAACTCCGAATTTATCAAATGTTGAGGGGATCAAATCTCTCAAGATCAAAATTTGTTTTTTGAATGAAAAAATCAAGGGAAAGTTTACACCTTAAGAGATTTGATTCCTTTCAACTTTGGTTAAGTTCTAGGTTTTACTTATTTTATATAATATATAGAATTGTTTTGTTATTGAATATTTTTTAAAATCCACATCTTCTTTTAATATATAAATTATGTTTATTATTAATACTTTTAAAATGTTACATGTCAACTCCATATTTAAATATTGAATTATTTAGAAACCTTTATCTTACTTTTAATTAGAAAAAAAACTTATTAATGAAATAAGAAAACAAAACACTATATAGGTATGTGATACTAAAAAAAATTATTATTGAAATATTTGATTTATAAACCACATTAAACATTTTAATGTTATTAACTTTTTTTAAATATTATATATTAGTCCAAATTAAAAAATATGAAATAAATTACACATCTCTCTATATATATATATATATATATATATAATTTAAAATATTTTAATTTTTTTATTATATAAAAATTGATATATAATTATGTTTTTTTCATAGATGGGAAAACCTTTCATAACTCAGTTGTCAAACCAGCGATGAGGATAGTCGTCTCTAGCTGTTATATGTGAATGTAAGCGGACTCATCATTGTTATTCAAGGAAAACCATGCCACCTGGAATAACCTAGTGGCAGTCTGTAAGGGGCAGGGTTTCACTCCATGCCTTTGAGTCATCATTGTTAGGAAAACCTCCATGCCTGAGTCATCATTGTTATTCAAGGAAAACCATGCCACTTAGAATAACCTAGCTCTAAGGGGGCAGGCTTTCACTCCATGCTTCTGTGTCTTGTAGCTTGATATGTTTCCTTACGTTTCAATAATTAAATATAATATATATATATTTTTAACATAGGTGAAACCTATCATAACTGAGTTGTCAAACCAACAGTGAGAACAACCATATTTCACTGCTACTCATCACCCTTATTCAAGGAAAACCACGCCACCTAAAATAACCTATTAGTGGTTTGTAAGGGCAGGCATTCACTCCTACCAAATGCCTGTGAGTCTTAGGCTGTTACCCTATTTCCATTAGCTCTTAACCAAGTGAACAAAAATAATTTTAAAACATACTTCAAACCTTCTAAATATAAAATAAATTACACTCTTAACCAAATGAACAATTTTTTTTTAAAACATACTTCAAACCCTCTAAATATAAAATAAATTACATTTACTATTAATAATATTAATTTTACATATTATTGGTTAACTCTATATTAAATAGAGAAAAAAATATTATTTTTTTTCTAATAAATCTGTTTAGAATTAGAATTACTCAAAGTAATTTATTTTTTTTTAAATTTTATTTTCAACATTATTAATATCTTTTAATTTAAAAATGTAAATGTTGCGTCACTTCCCTCTCACCAGGCTGTAACCCAAATACCTCTTTGAAAATGCATCTCAGCTTTTAAATTCATTCTCGTAACTTTTATCCTGCCATGCTGCTTTAAACTTACGAAATTTAGTTAGGAGGTCAATGCTTGATTATCAAGCAAAAGTACTTCGGGTACGATAAAATCATGCCAGCCACAAGTATTCTGTCTCTCTGACTTGGGTATAGCGCCTGGTTTTCCTGATCTATCCACCAAAAGTTTAGGATTGATAGACTCAGCGCCTGATTTCGGAATGGTTTCATTCTCAAACCTGGCCCGGGATATCAGGTACTGGACAGCACAATATCCCACAATCACCCACTTTCAATGGAGCAGCACAAGCACCTGGGGGGCCTCCTGGCAGTTTTTGGTCGCTGCAATGGTAAGTTATTTGCTCCTAACTGCAACTTTATGGCACATAATGAAGAAAAAAACATACCCAATTCGCCTTGGTCCTATTCCCGCAATTCACAACATGATAATACTCTCTCTCTCGGCTCTTATGGTGGTGGGTTCCTGGGAAGCTACAAGCCTTGAGATAGAAGAAACACGGTGGTTGTGGGGAAGGCCATATGCCTCTAAACAGTGGATATTCTGTTTCCCAATAGGTACGCGCCCAAAGGGAAGAGTCTTCTTCTGGTCGTATGTGTTTTATCTAAGCAAATTTTATGAATTCATGGACACCATTATCCTTGTTCTCAAAAAGAGGCCCTTGACCTTTCTTCATGTTTATCATCACGCAGTAGTGGTTGTAATGTGCTTTCTGTGGTTGGAGTATTCACAGTCCCTACAGGTGATTGCATTGATTACGAATGCATCAGTGCATACTCTGATGTATGCATACTATCTTCTGTGTAGTATTGGGTTCCAGCCTCCATGGAAGAAACTTGTCACGAATTGCCAGATTGTGCAGTTCTTGTTCAGTTTCTTGGTTTCCATTGTGTTTCTGTGGCTGCATTTCACTGGGGATGGGTGTGCTGGAATGGGAGCTTGGATTTTTAATGCTCTGTTCAATGCATCTCTGTTAGTACTCTTTTTCAACTTCCATAAGCGGCAATACAGGAAAGGTAAAATGAGGGTAGGCGTAGCAAGGAAGGTGGAGTGACATTCAGATGGTGTTTTGTTGCAGAGGGCCCGTTCTCAACCCTCCATTTTAAAATTTGATCATGACAAGGACATGAACTTGTTGTCTAAATTTGATTATAACATTGACATGAGTTTGTGGTCTGATGGCATTGTGGAAAATTAACCAAACGCAGGTCTCAAATCCCATCGTCAATACCGAGGAAGACTTTTGGGGTAACCAGTAACTGGACTTGGTATCCCTTGATCTTAGTGATGAGAGGGATAAATAAATGTCACTTGTCACATTAAAAGAAAATGTTATTGCACTTCTCTTAGATAGTTTTAGGAGTGAAATATGATGGTTTTCATTCGGTTTGAATTTGATGTGGGTATAATTTTAGTAGTGAAATATGATGATTTTTATTAGGTTTGATTTTGATTTTGAGCTAGTAAAGATGGGGGTTTAATCATAATTTATGTTTAATAAGCATCCATTTAATCACCAATTTTGTAAAATTCCAATCTACTTCAGAAGGGCCAAGTTATAGGTGGCTTATTGATTTCATTTTGTTGTACTGGTTGCAGAGATATCTTTCTCGCAATTATTTTATAAAAAGACTGGTCTTGATTTATATAAAAACAACCTGGAATTTTTCCTTCCAAGAGGGCAATTTACTTATTTGAAAGCTTATATTTCTTCCTTCTTGGAGTTGTTCCTGAGCTTGTCACTGATAAACATTGATCTACATAACAGGTTTTGTTCAACAGAAACATAGCTAGTTGAGTTTCTGATGTGTGGCAAGTTATGGGTATCCAAACACTTTTCAAAGAAGTAATGTCCACAAATGTGTGGAATGGTAGTTAGGACTGGTCTTGCTTTTAATTTTTTGAGACATAATTGACAGGAGAACTTTATCATGCAAAAAGCTTGGGGCCTCAATATATGATATAAGTGAACATCAAAAGCAGTTGGCCGAATGGAAGAAAGGCTTGCTTCATTCATCTTGCTTGAAAAAAATCATTTGTCAAGCAGGTAAATGATTTGTATCTACTTTTAACTACATCAGCGTGTTTCTTCCATTGTATACAGCTAGTCCCTTTTCCTGCATATATATGCAGCTAAGTAGCCATGGAGTATTCACCTATTCTTGGATGCATGCACCCGTTACCAGTTATGCACCTAGGTGGTTCTGACCAGCACTTGTCCAGGATGATACACCATTAGTTCTAGGGGGATGCACTTTGCATCTTCAACAGAATTTTGTGTACATCCTCTATCACAGGACTGTCCCCAGTTAGTTATAGCAGTGTTGACCCTGTAGCCGAGATAAATTCCTGTAACTAAGCTGGACAGCCCCTAGGACAGGCATTATTGATTAGTGACCAGGCACCTGTGATTTATGCGTTATAAGTAAATGTTATAGGGGCATGTTTTGAAGTTATAAATTTCAAATTTAGAATAGAATATTGCAATTTAAATCATTAAATCTAAAATTTGAAAATTAAATCATGAATTAATTGTGATTGTGTCATTATTATTATAATACCTGTCACCGCAAAATCTAGCAGACATAGTGCAAAGCTTCACTAGGCAGGTCCAGACGTCATGTCAACAAGAAATCGACCACAACTGTTACCTCAACAGCCTTTCTCCAGCTATTTAGTGGTAATTGAACCACAAGGGAGGCTTTCCTATATACAGTTCACCTGAGGATATTCAATAAGTAGGATTCAAGGTGATGGATGAGGTCTAATGATTGGAATAGGGTACTGGTGGAGTCTAGAAGGGTAAGATAATCTTTACCAAAGTACAAGCACTTTGTGCCTAGATCACTTGAGCAAATTAGAGGGGTGTTATTAGTTAGGGTTTGATAGATTTTCAATCACGCAATGCCATATAACAGCTGGAAGAAATAGCCTTATGATGATAAATCAATAGAGGATCAATACTGTGAATTGGATATACAAGGTTTAGGGTTTATAATGGAGTGATATTTTTGTTTTATCACTCCATTACATACCCTAAACCTGCGTATCTAATTGATAGTATTGATCCTCTATTGATTTATCATCATAAGGCTATTTCTTCTAGTTGTTATATGGCATTGCGTGATTGAAAATCTATCAAACCCTAACTTATAACTTCTCTCTAAGTGGTCGAAGAATAGAGTGCTTGTACTTTGGCAAAGAATATCTTAGCCCTCTTGGCTCTGCCAGTACCCTATCCCAATCATTATACCTATCCATCACCTTGAACCTTTCTTATTGAATATCCTCTAGGTGATCTATATATAGGGAAGCCTCCCTTGTGGTTTACATACCACTAAATAGCTGGAGAAAAGGTGTTGAAGACACAATGGTGGTCGATCTCTTGTTGCCTCAAGGTATGGATCTACCTAGTGAAGCTTTGTACTAGGCCTCCTAGAGTTTGCGATAACGTTTTTGGCACCATTGCTAGGGAGGAGTTGAGTCCACCTCCTCGTGATTTGAAGTTTATGCTTCAAGATTTATTAATGAGAACCACCCAAAGCCTAAGTTAGAAATTTTCTTCTAGTGGCTCCTAATTATGAAGCTTGAAGAGCTTGGTCTAATTATAACCCATCATAGATGAATTGAAATACTCCTGAAGATTTTCCCCTTGATAAACTCAATATGGTTTTAGCTATAAAACCTTGGGTTCAATACACTATTTCCCATAGACCTAGAGGGTATATTAGGTTATCTACCCCCTATGCCTAGAAACCCCAAGTGCTTGCCTATCTACCATGAAGAGGCTTTTGACAATCTTAAGAAACACTTGGTGACCTTTATAATCGCTTGTACTTCTCACCTAGCTGGGAATATGGAAGATGATGTGTGGATGAGACTTTTTGCTTTATCCTTAAGGAGAAATGCTAGGGAATGGTTTCAAACTCTCCCATATAAGTGCATACATTCATAGGGAGATTTCATTGATGTTTTCTCATTTAGATGGATAGAAGAAAGGGGCATAGTAGATTTATACAAGGATTTCCTTTTAGCGAAGAAAGAAATGTTTGAGGGTGTTGGGGAGTTCAACCAAAGGTTTAACCATCTGATAGCTGCTATCCTTGAAAAGCAAAAACCTTCTAACAAAATGATCTTCTCCACATACCTCCAAGCATTTGAAGGAGAAATTTCATATCGCCTTAGGGATAAAGATCCCATTATAGTTGAGCAAGCGCAAGATCTATCAGGATATGTAACAATATGGGACCATAAGTCCCCTAATAATGATAAGATTTGTGTCTTGTCAAATAAATTTTCCAAGGATGCCAAGCGTTTATTTGGGGAACAAATGCCTACGTTAGTTAAAAATTATAATGCCATTTATGCCCATATTAGCAATATTGAAGAAGATACTAAAGGGGAGCAACAACACCCTCTTGAAAGTGTAGGAAACCAAGTTGTAAATGAAAATTATGGAATTAATTCCTCAATTATCCTATACACTTGTAAAACTGATGAAGAACATCCTCTGTTCTTCATAACCCTTGAAATCAATGGCTTCTTATTACATAATTGCATGCTTGATTAAAGAGCCTCAACCAATATGATGCCATTGAAGATCATGAACCAACTACCATTAAAAGTCACTAAACCATCCAAAATTGCATGTGGAATTGATTCAAGACCATTTAAGTATGTGGGATCATTGAAATCTTATCTAGATGGACATGTCGTACATCCAAGTTCATATGGGAGAAGGATCCCATGCCTTAATTTTTAGACAATCTCTTGCATGGCCTCTAGTGGAAAAACAATGTGCTATTTTTGATGAAGAGGAAGAGGAGGATTGTGCATTCAGGGATTAGAGAATCTCAGCCAAGGCAACCTCTTTTAGGGAAGATGTGGATAAAAATTGGACTATGGACTTTGATGGGGCTTTTTCCAAATCCACTTTTGGGGCAAGGATCACTTTAATTTTGCCTTTTCATAGATATATTATGTTTTTTATAGGCTTGCTTTTAGATGCACTAATGACATTGTTGAATACAAAGCCCTCATTTTAGGACTGGATATAGCCGTCAACGAAGGGATAAGAAATTTGAAAGTCATAGGGGATTTTGACCTTATTATGTTCAAATCAAAGGAATCTTTAATTCTAAAAATGAAAATCTTAGAAAGTACAAAGACACTGTGTGCCACACCATAGAGTGCTTTGGAGCTTTCAATATAGATGTTGTCCCTCGAGAGAATAACGCCTTGGCTATTGCTACCAATACTTTGCAACCACCTGATGAGGCCAGTTTTAGAAATTTAGCCTAGGAAGCATTTACCATGGAAGTCATTTTTAGACTAGCATTACTTCATAACCATGAACATTAGTAGGTCTTTAAGGATGATTCCCATACCCTGAATTTCTATCAAAACAATAATCAATCCGATTTTCAAAACAATCAAAATGACAAGATAGGGAATATGCATGAGAATTCCATGGTTGAAAAGTCAGTTTCCCTAGAAGAATTCTTTGATAGAGATGATGGTTGCAAAATTGGCAAGATAACTGATGCACTGCATGATATGATCGAGGTAAACATAGGATCCAAATCTAATCCCCAAATGATCAAAGTCGGGAAGAGAACAACCAAGGGTGAAAGGGTTGAGCTTGAGAAACTATTCCATGAGTTTAAGGATGTGTTCACGTGGTCATACCAAGACTTAAAAGATTATAGTGAGGATGTGATCCAACACACCATTCCTTTGAACGAGGGATCCAAGTTGGTTAGATTGGAAAGTTGAGAACCATAAACTTGAAGTTGGCCCCTTTAGTCAAGGAAGAGTTGCAAAAGATGCTTAACACAAATATCATAGCCCTGATAAGGAATTCCCGATGGTTGTCTAACCCCGTAGTTACCAGGAAAAAGACTGGAAATATTAGAATGCGTGTGGATTATAGAGACCTAAATCAGGCATGCGTCAAGGATAATTTCCTCTTACCTAACATGGAAAACCTCTTGCAATGGATTAGAGGGGAAAGGATGATGCCTTTGTTGATGAATTTTTTGGGTATAAACAAGTCTTGGTCAAGGAAGAAGATCAATTGAAAACCACTTTCACCACACCTTGGGGAAATTACAAGTATTTGGGAATGTCGTTTGGCCTCCTTAATGTTGGATCTACTTTCCAAATAGCCATGGATTTTGCCTTCAAAGATCTGAGTGGGAAGATCATGGAAATATACCAAGGTGACTTCAATGTTGCCTCTAAGGAAAGGAAAGATTATTTTCAGCACTTAAGGAAAGTGTTTGAGCGACGCAGATAGCATGGAAACTTGTTGAACCCAAAGAGGTCCATCTTCAGGGTTAACTAGGGAAAACTCCTTGGATACGATAGCCAGAATCCTTATTTAAAAGGATGAGGGGAATGAAAAGACCCATTGCATTCATGAGTAAGGCCCTTAAAGATGCTGAGGTCAAATACACTATTACTGAAAAATAAGCCTATGCCTTAGTTAAGTCCCTTAAGCATTTCAGGACCTATGTGGAATATAATAAAATTATCACATATGTCCCCTATCTTACAGTGAAAGATGTTTTAACACAACATGTTTACCTTAGATCTAGGGGAAAATGGGTATCTAAGATACAAGGATATGACCAAGACATTAGACCCAAAAGAATAATCAAATGCCAAGGGTTAGCTGACATGATAATTGAAGAAAACACTGAGGCCTTTGAGCTAGGAGAAAATGATAAAATATGTGCTTACCCTTAGAGGTGCCACGTCACTCCCACATGCATGAAAAGGGTGGCATAGCATTTCTCTTGGATGACATCAGGGTGGAGGACTTACCCTTTGGAGATGTACACATGCACTTTGGGATTTTCTTGGAGTGAGGAGCACTCTTGGACCCTTGTCTCAGTTCCTTGATACTTTATTGCCTATTTTGGATTATGACGTCATAGTGAAGGCTAGTTTTCTCCCACATGTATGGGTTAATTTTGGCATTTTCTTATGTTCTAGAGCTATTTCAAGGTCGGCTTATGACCTTTGACCTAATTAAATGCTCAAGTAAACTTTTTAGTGGTTTTGCTTGTAAAAGTAGTGAAACAAAGCTTGGTTACCTTCATATAAATGAAGGGGAGCCTTATTCACTTATTCATCATCATTCATCATCACTTTTCTCTCTTTGGAAGTGCACATTAACTCTGTCTCTTTTCTACTTGGCCACAATGTGATTCTATAGTACAAATTGCTCTTGGGAGAAGGATTTTTCCTTGAAGTTGGTTTATTGGGATTGATTGAAGAGATTCTTGTAAAATTTTGTAAGTTTATTGCTTATCTTCTATATTTTGCATGTTGTATTGTGTAAACTAGGGTTTCTATATGTGCCATGGTTAACATTGCTATATTTATCTTGAAATCTTAATTCCTTATGACATGTGAGGTTGTTTTTCTTGAATCCTTCAGGAGAACTCCATGTTGTGCATCTCTTGAATTTAAAATCTCCCTCTCAAGGAAGCTCCTAGGATTTGTAGGAAGAAGCTTAGGTTTTGTCACCCTCTTCATCAAGGCCATTGCCATTAAATTTGCCATAGGTAAGTCCATTGCCCATTTGGATCAAGGAACTAGTCTAAGTGCTGGTTATCAATCTCTCTACTCTAATCATTTTCTCTCTCTTCTCTCTAAAATTCTAGATATCTAGAGTTAGGGTTAATGTTTTCTTGAAATATTGCTAAAAGGCAATTTTACTTGATGTGTTATTGCCTTCTAAATAGGAATTGCATTAAATAATTGTTAAAAAGAAAAATCTAGCATTTATTTCATTATAAAAGGTTGACACCGTCATATTTTTTTTATGCATGTTTCATCCATAAGAGCTCCATTATAAACCTTAAACCTTGTGTATCTAATTAATAGTTTTGATCCTCTGTTGATTTATTGTCATAACGCTATTTCTTCTGGCTGTTATATGACATTGCATGCCTTAGCATTGAACATCTATCAAACCCTAATTTATAACAGTTCTCTAAGTGGTCTAAGAATAGAGTGCTTGTACTTCAGTAAAGAATAACTTGGCCTTCTTGGCTCTAAGAGTCTAACAGTACCCTATCCCAATTATTAGACCTATCCATCGCCTCAAAGTTCAAACCATTCTTATTGAATATCCTCTAGGTGATCTGTATAAAGGGAAGCCTCTCATGTGGTTTACATACCACTAAATAGATGGAGAAAGGCTGTTGAAGTGACAATGGTGGCTGATCTCTTGTTGTCACGAGGTCTGAAGTTTCTTAATGAGCCATTGCACCAGCCCTGCTAGATTTTGTAGTAATAGTACCCACAAGATGTAGAACAGTGGATGATAGGGTGCTTTGTTAAGGTACTTTTATTGTGAAGGTCATCAATTCAAAACCCCATGGGTACAAAAAATTCAGCAATGTTCTGGTTTGGTATGGCCCAAGCCAAGTGCAATCTCAAGTGAATTTTAATGACTTAAATGCTCATGGATTGTGGTTTCTTAACCAAACCCAAACCCAAAACAACATTATCCTTATAGGATTTAATATTTAATTATATATTTTAATTTTAATCCCTACATTTCTAAATGCTTAGTAGTAGGTTCACTAGTTTCCAAATTTACTCTTAACATTTTTGCACCCAGATTTCAAAACTGGTGTACGGAATCTGCACCACACCATTGCATACATGCCCACACCCATGCATTCTGGCTATCTGGGTATGTGACCATTAATTCAGAGTAAAATTGATAATCTCTTTACCCTGTTCAAGGTGGTCCAGATCAGTGTTCCGATGACAGAGTACCCTGTTTCTGTTTCAAATCCCTAAAATGTAATTCATTGGTGGAAAATGGCTCTATTAGATAAATGTTTACTTTATATAAGAAAGGACAAAATATAATCATCTGTTTTGCTTTGATATAGTTAGGTTCCCAAGGAATAGTTCAACACAAGATAATTTAGATTTGAGGGGTTTTTGCAGTGCATTATATTAGATATTGTTTTTGAGATTCCACTGCATTAAATAAGTCATTCATCTATGACCGTTTCGATGAGAGGTAGTCATAACTGACTAATTTCTCATGGAAATAGTCATAGATGAATGACTTACTTAACGCAGTTAAATCCCAAAAAATGATATCTAATAATTTAGATTTATTAAGGTTCAATAAATAATTAAGAAATAGATTAATCAGAAAATACAACCAAGAATCAGTAGATTATGTGGGTATCTATAGCACTGAAAAATAAAATGGTTTTCACTGGGATTGATTTTGACTTTTGAATTGGCACAGATCAGGTTTCAATAATACCTCCATATAACTCCATGGTTATTGGGCACCCTCTTCCTCTCCAATTTGCTAGAGTTCCAATATAATACTCTACTTCAAGAGCATATCCATAATGGCTATTATAGGTCGTTGATTTCATTCTGATTTACTGGTTGCATAGATTTCTTTTTGCCATATTTATTTGACACTTCAAGAAACCGAGATTTGCCATAATGGCTATTATAGATGGTTTCTTGATTTCATTCTGATGTACTGGTTACAAAGATTTTTTTTTTTTGGTTTCTGTTATGTTTATTTGTAAAGAGATTGATCTTAATTTACATAAAAACAAATTGGATTTTCTTCTTTGAAAGGACCAGTTCACTGATTTGAAAGTTTATATTTCTTCCTTACAGTGTTAAATTTATTGACCATGGTAGTCAGGCCTGCACTTAAATACAGACCCTACTCTAGGATATTAAAGCCTCAACCTTCAATCAAATACAAATTCTGTTACACATACTACTGGAAATTACTAACAGCAACGTACAGTAAACATGCTCAGAAAATCTGAGTTTCAAATCGCAGTTCTGTCAAATTATGAACTGGAAAAACAGTAAGCGACTACACTTCCAAATAATAACAGTCACACATCTTCAATGGCCCACCCTCTGCCTCCATAGACTAGAGAAATGGCCAATAATTTGAATCTAGACGCATGCACAATGGTGCTTACCAGACTAAATCAAACCCTACTATACTTGTGTGCCTCTTTACAGGGAGAGGAGCCCATAAATAGAATGGTTAATATGCACCCCATTACAGAATCATTAATACTATATAGATTAAGATATATATTGCCGGATTTGAAAGTATTTTAAATTTAACTATATATATTCCAGCCAGTACAGCATATATTACTTTACTATATAGTGTTTACTCATAAAAAGTGGCTTTCCTACATGAATACAAGCCAATAAGGAGTGTGCCTCAACTAGAAAACATGCTAAGCATGAAAGCCTGCTACCTCCTTGAGATCTGCACCTACTCCAACTACCTTCATGCAGCCACTATCTAGGGATTTGCGCTTCTTAAGTGAATCTGCATACAATAAATTTGAACTAACTGTTAAAACTGTAAATAACATTTAACTAAAAACTAGTTTGGAAATAGCACCTTCATTCACTGTTATACGTGTCAGGCCAGGATAACTCCAGAATGAATGAGCGAGAGAAAACTGATTGTATTATTCATTAGGTAACATACATTTATATACATAAATAAAACGGATCAGTTTCTTCTGGATGACTGTCCAGTTCACCCATCCGTTTCGGATTAGGTGTCAACATTCCCCCCCTTAATCTGAAGGGATGTTGTTGAGTCCAAGCATCGTTCTGAATCTTTCAAGCTTTTCTCTTCCAAGCGCTTTGGTGAAGATGTCTGCAACTTGCTCATTTGTGGAACAATGGCGGAGATGGATTGTTTGGCCTCAACATGATGTCGGATCAAATGATATTTAGTATTGATATGCTTTGTACGATCATGAAACTTTGGGTTCTTGGCCAACTTTATTGCAGAGGTGTTGTCAATCATGAGTGGAGTTGATTGTACTTGTTCACCTGCAAATCTTCAAGATTTTTCTGAGCCACACAATTTCTTTTGTTGCTTCAGCTGCTGCCACGTATTCTGCTTCTGTTGTGGAATCTGCTGGAACTGATTGTTTGCGTGATCTCCAAGAGACAGCTCCTGATCCAAGACTCATAGCATATCCTGAAGTAGATACTCCAGTTTCCTTGTCTCCATCGAAGTCTGAATCAGAGTATCCGATCAAACTGAAGTCATCCACCTGTGTGTACTTGATTCCATAGTCTTGAGTTCCCTTCAAGTACTTTAGGACTCTTTTTGCAGCAAACCAATGTCCCTCACAAGGCTTTTGCAT